>JAQGCF010000064.1:0-16210 GCA_034699405.1 Hermanniella punctulata | reverse complement strand
GTGATGTAATTCACAATATTATTAATGAACTTTTAATTAGAAATCTATACTAGACTATACTTTTAATTATATTTTATTTGTTTGTTTTATTATACATATTATTCAAATTATATAAGTAATACCTTTGGTTAAGAAAATATATGAATATTTAATTATATTATTTGAACATAAAAATAATTGAAATGAAAAAATGTCATAAAATAAACGATATGTCAAATTAAAGTTTCCAAATGGCATATGAATGCAATTTGTAAATTAATTTTTTTCTTAAAATAATATAAGTTCTCTGAACAGCATTGGAAAGATTTTAATGTTATTCGGATTTTATTCTCAATTTAATTTTGATAGACATTTAAGTTGAATTGAGTGGAATAGTCAGCTCTAAAGTTAATTGACACCAATGATTAATTATGTCTAAGCTTTAGTTTCAAATGCAAAGATTACTCCAAGAATTGTCAAACTCTCTATGCATTTGACAAAATGAGGAAAATTTCATTAAGAAATTGTTTTTGATAATAAAAGTACTGCTGAATGCGTTCATACAATAGGGAAAATTACAATTTTATTTCTGGAATATTTCATCACTAATTGGAACTGGAATTGAATAAAGTTATCGAATATTGTATTAGCAAATTGTATAGAAATGATTTGCTATTTAATCAGATGCCAGTAATACAATGAGAATGCAATGTAAGATCAGATCATTATAGACGAAAAGTGGAGTTATTAGACTATTACGAGTGGCAAAAAATAGCATAGAATAGCATATATTGGCTGCAAATTGATTGCATAGAATAGAAGAGAATGAATGATAAACTATGTAGTCTTAACTAGATTTGGTTTGACTACCAATCTCTATAGTAGTTTTCAAATTGATTGAAACATAAATTAAATTATGTGACGCCGATTGAAACCAGAGTCAAAGACATACTTTCCATGTCATGCATGCATTTACATAAGATATCCTATACATCATTTATAATATCTATAAATATGCTCCAGATTTACATTTTCTCCTTTGAAACATCAGTTTTTAGCTCTAATCCGAACAAATAAACAAATATAAGAGAAAAACTTATTTATAAAATAGAATTTTCATTTAGTTAGAAATAAAAAGAAGCTTAAGTACAGAATAAACCATTACTTGAATTCACTCGAACAAACAAATGTTGCTTTTTGTGCATTAAGTTTCGTATTAAAGTGGTTAACATTTTAATCTTTTGTATAAGTTTTATATGAATTGGTTGAAAAGTTTGCATTCAATTATGTAATTATGTTTTTACTTAATTATTACAACTCTTAGATATAAAAATGCGAAATCAGGACCAAAATAAAATATATTCTTTTATTATTGAGCTTATTGTACACAACAAAGCTATTTATTGATAATATTATTTTTTGAGTAGAATTGATGTTATTTTTTTATTGTCAATAAAATATTAAATTTAGAGACAATTTCGAAAATCTCAGTATAACTAATAAAATCAGATAAATAAGTATGCAAACAAAAATTGCCTTTTTTTCTTCACATCTTTTGTTTGTAAATCTATTATTCGAGTTTACTTGAGTTTTAGTATATTTCTTATCAAATATTAAAAAGAAATCATCTAATGATTCAAATTTTTGATGTCTTAAACGTAAAATTTGAATCAACAGAAAACCTATTGAAAATATTATGCATAGAAATTATTTTGTAAAAAGCAATTTATTAAATAAACCTTTAAATAATGAATTTTAATTCAGTATTGATTGCTCGGAACCATATTTCAAAGATTTATATTATGCAGTAAAAGATTTAAAAGATTCATTGACAGACACTTTAGGATTGATTCCAAATTCAATGTTTACAAGAAAAGGTTCCGATTAGCCTTTCTAGAGATGTCAAAATGCAATCCTCTCCCGTCTCGTCCCATAAACAATTTGTTATTGATAATTCTTGTTAATACATTTATTTGAAACATCAAAATAGAGTTAATGCAAATCAATATTAGATCTAATAAATTAATTGATAAGATCTTATAAAAAAAATTGTTAATTAAATTAATTGATTTTTATTTTTGCTTTCAATTAATTAAAAGTTTTTTGTAGTTAATCATTTTGATAGCATTCGCTTAATAATTCATAATTATAAATAATTGAAACAATGCTTTCAAATGATTGCATCATTTTTTCAATACTCTTACATCAGGTATGGTCAGACTCGAAGATTAGGGGGTATTTTTACTCTCCAGTATAGGAGGAGTATAAGGGACGTAATTAAAAAAAACTCTAGAAATGCTTCAAAGCGTAATTTTTAAATTTTAGACATATTAAAAATTACTTTCTTGTAATTTATTAGTTTAATTATAGAATTATTTGAAAATATCACCTACTGGAGTTTTTGGGAATACAAAGCCAAAATTAAGGTTAGATATAAATTTTTATGCCAATCCATTAATGGACCAAAACGGTTCGGGATAGAGACAAATTTTAGAGAGACTAGTTCAGATTGTTCCAGATTGATCATAGATAATAGATTAGACAATCTAACCATTAGTTTAAAAAGATTATAAATATATTAGAGTTAAACCAAATTTTAACTGAATGAAAACATTCAAATATAATCTAATATTTAATTAAATTTTATAATTCATACGATATTGACATTAACAACATTTTATACAGAATTATAAATTCTGAACACTATATAAAATTATCAATGTTTGTTCTGGGGTAAATTTTACATAAGAGTTATTATCGCAAATTTGGATTTAGTTGGATTGGATTTGGAATATTATTAAAGAATAAATGAACTCTAATTCAAATATCGAACAGAAGATGACAAAAAATGACAATTTTGATTCGCATACTTTAATTCTTAAAAGTAGGTTTGAGTAAAAGAATGTTTTCGTTTCTTATTTAATGGGCTATATTATAATCCTATAAACTTTGATATATAAATAATAAATATAAAAATGTTACTCAAAATATTGCAAATAGAAAACTATAAAATATTTATTTCCTATTTATTTCCTCTGAACATAACTTTAACCAATAGAAAATTTTAGTTAATATCAAATATTCTCGACTCTAATAAAATCAAGTTGAGGTCTGATAGGTTATCAAATATTAAATTCTGGTTTAAAGCAAAAATCATGTTTAAATTGAGTGATAAAACAAATTTTTAACATTAAAACTTATAGATTGCGTAAATAACTATATAGAGATAGGGAAGCAAATAGCATTCTGCATACCAGAGTATTATAAATAAATTATTAATATTAAACAAAATTCTTTTACTCTCTACTAAAGTATGGCAGAAAAATAACTAAATTAGTAAATATAATTCAACAATAATGAAAAAATGCAGACTTTATACCCTTATTATTATTATAATGACCTAATTATTCCCTATTTTCAGAAAACTTATTTATCAATGCTTTTTGTTCCAAAAAACAATATTTGATAATAAGGATTATCTTTATCTTAAGTAATATTTTTTAAATCTCTCAAAATAATGAAATCCCTAAATTATTTTATCTGATAAGAGAGTTAAAATATTTTATTTACCAGTACTTAATTACTATTAAATTCATTTTTTTGAAATATTAAAATTTTTAAAATTGCTTATATTAGCGTAAACAGGCAATTAGAGATTTATCTTCTAATCAATGTCCTATTGGAGAGATTTTTTGCCACTTAAAAATATTTTTAACATTTAGATTAATAGTGAAAACTATATTAAAATGTTGTTTCCCAACAATTTTATAAATAAATTATAAGCAATTGCGAGCATTTATAAAAATTCAATTCAAAGAAGTACTGAATAATAAATTTAAGTAATTGACCTGAAAAATGAATTTCAATAAGTAATAAACACAAATTAAAAAGTAATTTAAGTCAAGTAATTAATTTTGTTGAGACAATTCCAACAATACTTCGAATAACACTTTTTTAAATATTTGATTAGAAACATGATATTGAAGAGAGTTTTGTAGATTTGTTTCTATTGATAATATGTTTAGTAAAATTAAATTTACTTTAATATTATTTGGGAATATATTCGCGTTTAAATTTCTGTGCGTCTCGTTTCGTGGCTTTCATTTGAAATAAATTTCAAAAATAGAATAATCAATATTATGGTTGAGTCAAATCGTAAGAATAAATTTCAAACGTCGGCTTTGGATCATAAAAGAGGTGACGAATATAATCGCCTATTTATTCTGTTTTAGATTAAGGCTTAAGAATAAACAAGTTTTAGCAATAATAATAAAGACTCTTTGATCTAAGCCCAAAGAAATGCCTATTTTTTATCATTTTGTAATATATATCCTATAAGTCATAGGAAGAAAATCGAATAAAAAATTTAAAGACAAAAACGAAATCTACTTTAATGCCAAAGAAGACAAAGAAGTAATGCATATAATGTGAGTTTATTTCGAATACTTACTCATATGAACGACTTGGTAATAGTCGACGCCTGAATTCGCTCAAAGGCTGTAAAACTAATGCTCTCTTTCCGCGTCTCATAGCAAGTGATACTCCCGAAGAGTTTGTCGATGAGTTTATAGAAGAAGATAAAGAAATGCTTCGCGAAAATGATCTCTTCGTTTCAGTAACCCGTTTGAAGTGTTGGTGTTGCAGTTGTTGGAGTTGCAGAGGAGTGTCCGAACTTTTCCAAAACTGATTCATTATTTTGTTTTCCAAACTGTCTTCACTTTGAGTGCCAAATAAAAGAGATCCCGATTGGAAAGTAAATATATCGGCATCGCTTGGATTTTCCTCAAGTGTTGATAAATCATTTTTATCAGATTTAACTCTCGGTGGCAATGATTCACTCATTGTGTTTATGTTTCACACGCTTTGTCTTATATAAGTGTAATATTTTGATGAGTATTAAATGCAATATTTGATAAAACAATTGACAAACTTTTATCACTTAATCTTTTCTTATTATTTGTTCATAACTATGAGTTAAGTTAGACTAACCGGTGATTGTAATGCACTTCTAAGTTAACTCAATTTGACCTCAGATTAGATAAAACTAGAAATGATAGAAACAATTCAGTAAAATCACAGCACTTGACTGTCAAACATCAGGAACTTGACTCAATGCCCTTCTTGTCAATTATGTAATTGATTCGTGAAACAGATTCACTTCAATGAACTAACTTCGGTAGTTAATCATTGCAAGTATTAATAATAAATTTAATCATAAGTTAGACTTTTGATTATATTATATCGCAATAAATTACAGATAAAATAATTACAAAAATAGAGTTGAAATAAGTTTGAAAACCCACTTAAAACTTATTTTCGACGTTTGGCTAATATATGACAAAAATGAAAGTAACACTGAATATGATATGAGAATATACAGTATAACAAAATCAATGTTACACTTAAAACAAATTCCTTATTTTTTCAATTCAATATTGGTTATGGTATGGGTCTGTACTGAGCAGACTTTATACAACTACTTTAAGTAAACGAAAAATGTTCAAATATTTCAATACAACTTGAAGTACGCACAAATAGGGTAGGGTAGGTTATGCTAGGCTAGGTTGCCACCTTTCTGCATAACACCAAACGCACAAACATTCAATTATTTTGCAAACAGTTATGCTATAAATGATTAAATTAATGAATTGCGATAATAAAGTATTTTGATAATAGAGTATATTAATAACAATACACTTAAGTTTGAGAAATCACTCAAATAAAAATAGTTTTGAATTACGTTCACAGTCTTTACAAATGAGACTTCACATCAATTGGTTTTTCTTAGAATAGTTTGTGCGATGCAATGAGATAACAGATGACAGAGAGAGCAATACTGTCAACCCAATACGTAATTCTACGATACCAGAGTAATAGTAGGAACAAAATATAGAGATTGCGTTAATTTAAAACACTGTTTAAGTAAAACATTGAATTTGCAAAATTAACTATTCTTACGCCAATCGCACTCTGGTTTGTATCAAAATAAGACGACTTCACTAAAAAATGAGTCTACAGTACACTACTATTGTGTAGAAACAATTGAATCATGTGTTAAGTTATTTCAGACAATATATACCACCACTGATATTACAAGTATAGTAACTTTATAAGTGTATAATGTAGATCAGTAAATAAAGCCTCACTTCACGAATGCATCTCTAATTAGGGCACCGGAATCACAAAGCAATCAAAAGATAACTTAACATAAAAGACAAGAATTTATTGTCAATCACTTGGAGTCAACTCAATTGAATAAAACTTTTAATAACACACATTAAAAGTTAGAAATTATTGAATTTCACATTTAATGTAGTCATCTGTAAAAAATTAAAAAACTATTTCAAAGACACGACGAGTGGCAAAAACATGAATAATATTTTTACATATAAACTGAAGAGTACTCATTAAATCCATTAATGTGTGGAAATATAAAAATTTTTATTAAAATTTCAATAGTTTTGTGAACACAAATAGGAAGAATGCAAAGTCACGTATTTAGAATATTCTCAAAAAACTAATAATAAAGTCTTACTTTAGACCTAATGTCAATTCTTAATGTTGAAATCTCATGGTTTTTTGCTTCAATAAGCATTTACACTACACTCCAATATTCACATTTCAATAAATAATAGGAGTAAAGGATTTTACTTATAAAATAGCTTTGAAACTGCAAAGTCATAAACGCAATAAAGTCTTATATTCAATATATTTATATGAAAACTAGAGTTCACACAACAATCATAAGATCAAACAGAACTGTAATTAAGATAATAGATCTGTTTATTTGTTTCAAGTTTTCTTTCCTCGTATGTCAATGTAGGAAACTTTTGATCATTGAGTGTTTTTAGTACACGAGTACATGTACTTTTGCAGGAAGGCCGGAGTTCGAGTCCATTAATTTGTTGTATTAGGTGGACACAAATCGATTTTAATATTTAATGACCAATTAGCAAACACTTTACTACACATATCTGAGTTTATGCACAACTACTATCATAATTGTTTATATCTATATCTTTTGCAATCGCAGTAAAATGTTATTAAATGTAATACAAATAAAGTTTTAATAATATTATTTTTTATCAATTTTATACAATTAAATGCATTGAATTAATTTACTATTACATTAAATTTTATACGTCATACAGTGTTTGTATTAATACTGTATATGCACTATACTGTTTACCGTTACTTTCTGAAGATTAAAGTATTGATGTATTAAAAAAATGCAAAATATTAAACCAATAAAAATAAAGATATTATTAAAGATTTAAAATTATTTTGATTATTGAAATACATGCAATAAATACAAAAACAAATGCAATGAGTGTATAAAATTATCTAACGTCGTAAGTTAAAAGATAGTGCAAGGTTACGCCTGGGAGGCTCATATGAAGGACATAGAGATTGAACTTCATTCTGGAACCTTAATTAAACACTGTTTGATATTGTCATACATTAAAATGTTACAATTGTTAAGAGAATATCAAACACTCATTAAATAAATATTTATTTTATATCAATAAATTAGAATTCAAGAACAAAATTATTTAGTATTGAAAATTATTCGGATAGTATTTGGAATAAATTAATTACAAGTTCTATATTGCTCAAGAATATTTACTCAGTTATTAAAACCCAATGAGAAATCAATATTTCAGTTAAAATGTACAGGTAACTTATACAGTATTAGTTTAAAGATAGCATTTTAGATTCTAGCAAAATCCAAAAATTCAATACTTTTCACAACTTTTAATCCAAATGTATGTTAAGTTAAGGTTTCACGTTAAGTCATTTAGTTTAAGTTAGTTTAAGTTAGGTTAGGATTGATTAGGTTAATTTGATTAAAAATTGAAATTCAATCTTAATACAATAATAATTTAGGGCTCTCTACGACAATTTGTTTTTAATTCCGAATACTTATTAATCAAATTTTTAGGAAGGGTTTAGCATACATTCAACTCCAACAATATTTGTTTCAAGAATACAATGTTTGCTCTCACAACACTAATAAAGTGAAAAACACCTTAAATCAAAATTTAAGAATCAATGGATTGGTAACATGACTTTTGACCGGTGCTCATACTTGATTCACCACTGCTGCTTTCTGATTATCCCAAGACTTAAGTTTAAGAAATTATATATTGAACATCTAAATAATGCGTTTGCATAAAATAAAGTTTACAAAGTCAACAAAGTAAACAAAACTGTTTCAACACAATTATCATTAAACAACATACACTTGTTTTATGAATAAAATTTTTTGGCTTTAATATGACATATATTGGGGGTACCAGATTGAAACCGAAATTAAACAATTAAACTGCTCTAACTCGAGAACGGTAAGTGCAATCAAATAAAGTCATGAACGTCTTCTTTAAAATCGGATTACAATTGTTAAAACTGGTACGTACTTAAACATTGGCCTCAAAATGCATATAGACTTCTGTGCATATTAACAATTAAAGCAAAGTACATGAATAATAATAATAACTCTATATTTATACACCTTAATCAGTTCAACTTTTAGAGCTGGTCTCCCACTTATAGGTGTTATAATATACTACGCCACTATTGTAGGCAGTTATTATTATTTGTTTGGACTGGATATTTTTATTTATTTATATTTTTTTCAGTAACAGAATGAATTTACTATCCAGTAGCAGAGGAAAACCGGAGTACCAGGAGAAAAACTGCTGTACTCAGTATTTGAAGTGAACACAAAACGCATTTGGAGGGACTGGGATTCGAATTAGTCAGACCTCTAGTGATGCGTGCGCATCTGACTATGCCTTTAGCTATTTGAGCCACTGAGACCTTTATCTAAAACTATTATTTATAACTCATTCTAAGACAAATAACTCTGAATTTTTATCACATTTTTGCAATCTCTTCAAGTAATAACGACATTAAATCTCAAGATAATAACGTGTTCTACAACCTACATGGATTTGATCCAGACTTTGTGAATACATTCCTCCTCCGTGAAACTGAGACAAATAACTTTTATATAAAAGATTCTTTGTCTAATAACATTTAAATATTCCTTTATATAAAATGAGATATCATCACCGTGGATTAGATCTATAAGTGTTGTTGATATTTCTACTCAGTGGAAGAACTTAATAAAAATAATTTTCTTTTTGTGGGACACAATTACGTCGCTAAGCGACGCGCGGCCGCTAGTGAATAAAGAATTGAGAAATTAAAATCAAAATATAGGCCTTTAGAAGTTATGTCATGAAGAATCTTCAAAAAATTTATAACTATTTTTAAGTAACTGAAGTTTAAAAATTAATTGTAATTCCTATAAAATCTAATAATTTTTATAGTTGTCATATGAAAATACAGGTTATATTGATATTTCAACCAGTTATATATTGGTTTTTTATAGATCAATAAATCATTTCTATAACTCAACGTTTACTTAATTTATTTTATGATCTAAATTTTCCAATTCTAAATGGACACACATTAGATAGATTATTAACCATAATTTACGAAATGTATAATTGTAAAATTTTACTCCCTCTTCAAATTCTTGTTTATTGCATCTATAAAAATATCGATAAAATTCAATACTAAAATAACGTCAAACCAAGTGATTTAAGAGGTTTGAGTCAAGTGGTTTAAACAACTAATGAGAACAACATATAAGCAATGGAAAATATTTTTCAAAGCTAAAAATACTCTAAAATATAAGATTTTTAAAATCAAAACTTATAATTTTTTTTATTGACATCTGAAATTGGTTCAAGTGAATTGGGGCAAAGACACTGATTCTGTTATTCTATAATTTATAAAAATTTGACTAATGTAATGCTAATCAAATTTTTTAAAGAGCACTGGCATGTCTAAATTAATCGACGATATTCTAGAAAAACTAGCAGGAATAATGTTGATCTGATTAATAGTAAACAATTATAACTAAATATGAGTCGACAGATATTTCATAATTTGGGTAAAATGTCACTAATGTCCAACAGAGAGGTCCAAATGATTATGGCACGAATAAATTATAAAGCACTTGAAATTCTCTTCCAATTTGTCATTAATGAAATATCTTTCTTTATTTTCTTTCCTGTACTCTATAATATTATTTCTATTTCTTAATTATTTCTTAACTATAACTTAATGTCATTAATATTTACTTTTTAAAGTATTATTTATAAGAGAAAATTATTAAATTATATTTTACATACAGAATGTAAAAACAAAATGCTAGGCAGTGACCAATTAATACCAATGACAAGTTTGTAAGTACTCAAATGCATTCTTATGAATTTAAAGCCAAAAATATATTCCTACTCATGCTAGAGTTAGAGCTTAAAGAAATTAAAAATTTTCATATATTTGGATCCATCGGTTGCAAACCATAGAAATCCTGAAACACGTTTTAGCTAACAGTTATGTAATTCTTTTTCATTGATTAGATCTAAATTACTCCTGATAGCTTTTCTAGAACACAACATAGCTTTGTTTAGACTTATCAGTGCTAGTGTAAAAAATTTTGTTGGTCAGATATGTTAGTTCTACGAATCCATACAATATAACCATAAAAAAAACTTTGGAATAGATTATATTTTAATGAGAAACTTATTTTTGTCAATAGTTGTATTAATATATTTTGTTTTGGTTTCACTACACACTTTCATATCGCATTTTACTACTCTTATTTATCAATACACTAAAATATATTATACAATTTGAAACACTTTTTTGAAAACACGTCCTTTTTAGAGCATTGCTAGAATACATGAAAATTATATAAATCAGTGGTGAAGTTTGGTGTGAATGTGTGAATCAATGACTATAAGGCGATATTTTAGAAATTGGTTTAAAGTTACGATTTTACGTAAAGTATGTGATTTGACAAAAAACAAACTCAAGTCATCAATATTGACGATTATATACTTTTTAGGACTTTTTTAATGCCATTCAAATTAAACTAAAAATTCATATCTAACAAATAATTAATGATACCATAGAGTTAAGAGTTTCAAAATTTGACAAATATATCAAAATATAATTTCATTTTTATGACTTCGGGTACCGAACGAGAAGCACTTCATTGAGACCGAGAACGGGATTAAAAATTTCGGGAAACTTTCGATATTCTCGTTCTAGTGTAGGGCTCTATAAGAAATCAAGCAAATGCCCGCTCAAATCAATGTGACAAACGTTTATACTGCAGTTGAATTACATTTTGATGCATTCATTGGATAATGTGATGCAAGACGAGAGAGAGAGAGAGAGAGAGAGAGAGAGAGAGAGAGAGAGAGGAGCTCTTATTTCGTTATTATGCCTGTAGAGAGAGTTACAAAATTGAATTTCAGGTTCAGAGAACAAACTTAAGAAATTGATGAAATACGAAGACACGACTTACGACTTCAAACTCGGTCTTAAACTCTAAATATTTAAGTTTTAGTAACAAATTAATATTTTTTTAATACCATTGCCTTTTATATCATTGCAATTATTGCAATCAATATATATAATTTGAGTTTTTTGTTTATTAATTGTAAGAAATTGTTACAGACTTTTAATGGCTATAATAAATATTAACTTTCAATTTTAAGTCTTAATCTTATAAAATTAAGTGGAGTATCAATCATTGCAGGAGGATATTGGAGAATAGAAAGGATACAATTGTTTTGAAACTTTGAAAATTTCAATATTTTTGTCATTAATATGTTTTAAGATTCATATGTTTTAAGTTTAGTCGATATTTTGTATTGATTGTAAACTGATTGTAATCCCAACACAAAATGAATTTATTGTAATTTATTAGTTAAATAAAACTTTTTAAAAACTAGGGTAATATTTTCATCTTTAAAGCACACTCAATCTCCAAATCAGATCCATATACATTGTAGAACAGCTGTGATAAAAAATAAAATTACTAACAAAATATTGACCGAAACCTAAACACGCATTGGTTTAATTCGGTTGTGCTTTGATTTTAATGTATGAACACATGTCTCTTATTTTAATTTGTCAATCTATTAAAAAAAGGATTAACACAAGAAATTCATTCTGAGATTTCACACTCAAGTAATTGAAGATCGCGTCACTAAAATCAATATTAAAAGAATTTACAAATGATAAGAATATTATTGTGTTTTCATATATTGTGTAACAGTTTATCAATACATAAAATAAGAAATATAATACTTGTAATCGAACTTATGTACAGCACTGTATGTAAATTTTAATTATTTACTATCGATACCCATTATATTATCATAGCATTATTAAGCTTAGAGTAATGTAATTGAAAACTATTTTTAGAGTTTATAAAAGCACACAAATGTCATCTTTTGTCCGTTATTTAAAATACAAACTCTATTATAAAATTAGTGTATGTGTTAATATTTTAGTTCAGTTTATCTATCATTAAATATAAGCGAATGCAGATATTTTAAAATCAATTTAATCAATAAGCACTGGAACAGACAGTTTTGACACTGCTTAAAAAACTTTTTAATATATTCAATAATATAAATATTTAGAGAGTGAAAACCAGTCAACACAAATCCAATTGAGAATACAGTATTGCACCTAGGACATCACCTCTTGTTTCCATATATCCTGTATTTTTATTTATAGTACAGCATTGTACAAGTATTAATAAAATAAACAAGGAAATTCTATAATAAACTAATAGTATATGCTTTCCTAGACATCACGTGAATTGCAAACTCTAATCTAATTATTAAATTGTCACACTACACAGTTAGCCAGTTCACACTTAATTAGGTTCACAATTTGCATTCTTCATGCAAACAAGTGACGGTACCTAATATTAACGGAGTGTTTAAATGTCAAAACTTTCGTCACATTTTTAAATGAATGAAATAAACTGTGAAACGTATCAATAGATGATTTAAATTTGTTTTAAGCATAATATACTGTATTGTAGTACTTGGCAGGAAAATACTGTTCTATACATTTTTAAAACTAATCTTTTAAATTAATAATCACATAAACATTTACAAAATAGTACAAGAGATGACTCTCAGTACTCAGGAAGCTATAAGTATTAAGAAAACTTTAAGGAAACCCAAATATATTTGCACTGATTTCACATTTGCTGAAATGTATTCAATTAATTCAGATTTGTTTAATTAAAGGAAATTTATTGTGAAATTGCGATTCAGTCGATATTAATTGATTAAAGTCTCAATGTTGAGAATGCATGTGAATCTCTATAAACCTATAAACCCATGTTATAAGTTGCACAAAATGTGTCTCAGTATATAATTTTTTTATGGGTGTTATTATTGATTCACCATTAAGTCGTCTCACACATATACGGGTTTGCTATGCTGTGATATCACTGTAAAACTAAATGAATAATTATTGGCGTTGTATTGATTATATACAGAGTATACAGTAAAGACTCTATAGAGTAAATAATTTTGATAATATTAAGTAAAACTTAATTTTTCAAATAAGAGTTAATATTTCATATATAATACTGTATAAGTAAAGTTAGCACTGTATACCGTTGTATAACATTGTATAAATATATAAAGGTTACCAAAAAAATCCCTAATGAATAGAATTATACAAATAAGCTATTAATTATAAATTAAACTGTTGTTTCTGTCGTGAGTACAAATACACGTTGAATACAAATATTTTTTTATTTTATAAAATGATCAAAATCTAAAAACCCTATAATACCAATGATAAAATCACATTCATTTCAATTATAATCACTAATTGAAAGTAGAGGCGTAACAACAAATATAGGACATTAAGTGCAAATAAAAGTGGTTTGCATTTTATGATTTATTTATGAATTATTTTTTATAAACAATGCATGAGTTAGTTATAACGATCTGAATAAAAACCTTTATTAAGCATTACTGACAAGATTTGAATCTCATTAATAATAAAAAACAAAATAATTCTCATTCATATTAAATTAGATTTAATTCATTTAATGCAAACAGAGTTTAATCAATTTGAGTAAACCTTGTATTAATTAATATAAAGCTTTGTTAGAGTTAATGAGAACTATCAGTAAGTAATATATGAACATCGCTATACTTTCTTTGAGCTAATGGTAAAAAACTCATGACTTAGCGATAGTAAAATAAATTAGTTGAGCCTAAATAAAAGAGAAATGAGTTATACAAGAGTTGCCAAATCAAAAATAGTAACAAAATCATAAATTATTGCAATAACTTATGTTAAGAATTTAAATTATGATTGCTATAAATGTTTATTATATTTAAACAACTGCTACTTTGTCTAAATTAAAACTTTTTATTAGTGTAATATTTTGGAAAACTTTCATATGACTTGTGTACTACTGTATCAATATGCAAAGTAGAGGCAAAATAAAGAGCAAATTTTTTTTTTATCAAAGATAAAGTATATTTCTTTTTAGTGTATATTCAATGAGTTTGATCTACAAATGGCTAACTTTTGACACTTGCAATTGTTGTCTTTGAATTAAATTTGTAATTGTAATGAGTTATATATACACTTCGACAAAAGTAACCAGACATCAGACATTCTCTTGAATTGATGAGAGTTGAGAACAAATGTTTTCACAAATATTTTGACAACTTTTCAAAATAAGGGAATATTAAAGTTATAATTGACTTAATCACTAGTAATAAAACGACAGATTAAATTAGAAATATATAGTTTTTGTAGTTTTTTACTCAAGTAGTTTAATTTTTGCGCTATAAAATAACATACTGTATATCTATCACTTTGTCAATGTTATGCCATTAATATTATACTTAATATTTTTTCTAAAGAATTAAGTTCTATATAAGTTATTTGTGGCCGAAAATAATCTATTTTTTCATATAATGTACTGTACATGTGGACCAACTAGTCTAAAATATCTATTGAATATTACGTTTCCTACATATAGTATACAATATTAAAAAACAACATTACTTTACGGCCAAATCCAATAATAACTTGAATTAAAATTATTATATTTTGTATTTATTTTTGTATTCAAAGTGCGTTACAGTTTGGAGTTATAGTTTAGATTAATATATAATGAAAAACGTTTCTTACATTTTAAGTATTATAAAGACTTAATTCTTGTTACAAACGATAGTAAATTGACTCTCAATGTATTATTAAGATTAAATAAATTTAAAATCATTGATTAAAGTTATATTAAATTTATTTGAACTAAATTTAAGTTTCAATGAAATTATTTGCGCTCTTTTAGAAAAAATTAAATTTACTTCAAAAGTTTAAGATCCAATAAATATACAGTACTAAAATACCTTTCACATTTCACATTTCACATTTCACTCTTATTTCCTTTGACAGCATCAGAATAATTGTGTTTGAGTGGTCGCTTCCTTTAAACACTCATACCAATGCTGTCCATTATGTTTTATGGAGTGAAAACCTTTATTGAAATTCATGTCTAATAGTAAGAAATGAGAAGAACAGAAAAACGACATTAAGTTTAAATATCAGATATGTTAAGAATTAAATCCTCACAAAAACGACATTTTAGCTTAAGGAAGATTGAAAATATTATTGTACTCAGTTGAGCTCAGTAGAGCTGAGTTGAGATGCAGAGATTACTACATGACTAGAACCTAAATGTAATTTTTTCCGAGGATAGTATTAAATTGATATATTATAATACACTCCATCTCTCATCCCATTTAATATTCTAAACTTATTTAAATGAATCGAAAAGTTATACTTTAACCGACTCTGATATTCACTATTTTTTATTTGAGTACGAAATACACAAATAACTCATTTTTAGAAAAAGCGATTTGAAGTCTTTGAGCTAAACCAAAATAAATCTAGATTTGATGCAAAGGTAGGGGAGCTTTGAGTAAAGAATGAAAAAGTCTGATAAGAGAATTCATTCATTTTTTGCCCAAAAAACATACCTAAATCTAGAGATTTGTGAAATAGAGCGTTTCAAATACCCAACTCATCTTTCAGTTAATCAGATCAGTATTTTATTTTCACATTTGTTTATTCTATACTTTTTTATTTCTCAAATAATACAAAATTTATGCAACAAATTATCATTTAAAATACCATTTTAACAATAAAGCTCGTAAAAACTTGTGTAACATAAAAGTATTTTCAATAAAATTTAAATAAAATTTATTTTTGGATAATATGAATGAATTATTGAAATTTCAATTCTATTTTGTAAACTTTCGCAAAAATAGTGGAGAGAAAGAGAAAGAGAGAGAAAGAGAGAGAGAGG
>JAQGCF010000063.1:0-16275 GCA_034699405.1 Hermanniella punctulata | reverse complement strand
ATCAGTTAATTTTAAAATGCTGTCATTTGAAAACGGCTGAAAATTTCTTTGAAAACTTTTCACTTTATAACTTATAAAGGTCTATATTTTCCATTCAATTACTCATAAATTTGTTCATAAATTTTTATTGATACGTTTTATAAAAAATAAATTTTTGCTTATTTGAGACCAATATTTGAGTACATACCAGGTTTAAAATTTGTTAACCAATTTTAATGAATAGCATGTAGATCAATGCGGTATATAATGAAATATATTTTTTAAAAATCTTAATTTGATATCTCTTACCGTCTTCGAGAAGCAGCAGTCTGAGTAAAATGCGCCCTTTCTTTTCGAAAATCCCAATATAATGTAGCAACGAGATTAAACTTTTTCAAGATCTTCAAATTTTTCAATTTTTTCAAATTTTAAAATAAATTCTATTTAAATAACAACGAGGTAAATCTCTTTATAAAACAGCGAGGCTTTTCCTCTTCCTTCCCCTTTTTTCGGGGTTGGGGGATGGAGTGGGGTGGGGAGGGGGTTCACCGACGAGATTATATACTACATTTTCTTCGAAAAGTGTAGTTAAATATTTGTCGGGAAAGTGTACCACGGCCTTTTTTTCTTTTCTTTTTCGAAAAATCAATTATTGATATATCTTTGATTTTTTATCTGAAAATAAATTCATGCTATCGTATAATGGGCTCTCAGGTAAGCCAGACCTTCAATGTTAAGGGATCTAATGCATTGTCATTTACGTAGAGAACTTTTAAAAAAAGTAGTACCTGTTATGACATATTTCTATCTAAGCTGAGAGCCCATTATTCGATCTCAAAAATTAATTATATATTTTTTACATTTGTTACATATAATTGATTTAAATGATATAATATTTGAACAAATGTCACGTCTCGTCAATATATTTATCCAATATGTCCCGTAAGGGTTCAAACTTTTATTACACTCCGAAAAGCTACTTTCTTGCTAAACAATGGTCACTGCTATTAAAATTATTGTATCCTGAACAATTTTTGGGTTTCATACCTTCTTAGTACTGTAGAAGCTTAAGGTGACATATGGGAGAAATATTATATCTTATGCGTTTAATTACTGAATGAAAGATATTAATATACAAAATTGGTGGGAATCCAATTTTCTAAAAACATTTCAGCTAAATAAGGTTTTTGTTGGAATTTTCTGATCAAAATTTCCATGTATAAAGCGTTTTTTCGATGTTCGCCATAGAGTTAACATTATGAAACAGTGTGCCATTTGCCACACTTCCTGTCATAAAATAAAGTTTTATTCATATAATTTGGATTAGATTTTCTTAAATTTATAAAAAAGATCGAATAAAAACAGATGGGGAAATATGGCAATGGTAGAAGAGAAATGTTATTTGTTAGGGTTTTACTAACAATATTTGATATTTCAACTTCTTCATATTTTTAAATCTCAAGTATTTTCTTAACGTACTGTAGATACGTCTGTGTAAAACCTAAGTCAAGACCAGTTCAATAATACCCTACTTGACCAGTCGGAAGCCCCAAAAAAACATCTTATATTTTAATGGAAATCTGTGGAACAGAAGTATTGAAAACTTTTAAGAAGTATTTTTATGTTTTGTTAAAATTACTGAGGATAACTTTCCACCGAGTTTCTGCCCCCTAGTGAGTGGGGCACAAAGTAAAGTTTAATCCTATAATATTCAGAATGATTCAACTCTTTTATATGTTTAATAATAAAATTACAAAATATGAATACATAACCTCAATATTTGGCAATCTTATCATATGTGATCTACCAAAAAATTGGTTAGCATATCGTATTCAGGACCTTTTAAATAATTATCACTTAATGCTACTTATCACTTAATATTATTATCACTTATTCCTCTTATACCAATACTACATATAATTCATTAATAAAAACTAAAAACACAAAACATCAGTACTTTCTTCACCAATAAACTCCAAAAACTTTTTTTTAAACTTTTTAACTGTATTTTTAAATTTGTTATTGAATAAAATTTATGCATTTTATTTATGGCATTATATGTTGTTTTACTGTGAATTGACTAAATTAGTAAATAACTAATTTAAATGATATTAAACATGTTATGGTTTCTTAGACGTAAAGTTAAATATGGTTTCAAATTCAAAGGTTAAGAAACTGCAGATGTTTTGTGTTTTTTGTTTTTATTAATGAATTATATGTAGTGTTGATATAAGAGGATTAAGTGATAAGAAGTATTAAGTGATAATTATTGAAAAGGTCCTGCATACGATATACTAACCAATTTTTTGGTAGATCACATATGATAAGATTGCCCAATATTTTTATCCCATTATCTCTTTCCATTCCATTTAATGGGAAGATATTCAAACACTAGTTTAATGTTGTTTAAAAGTTCTAATCTGTTGATAGAGTTTTGTAAACAGAGTTCAAATATGATATAACGGAATAATTTGATA
This sequence comes from Hermanniella punctulata, assembly GCA_034699405.1. Classification (NCBI taxonomy): domain Eukaryota; kingdom Metazoa; phylum Arthropoda; class Arachnida; order Sarcoptiformes; family Hermanniellidae; genus Hermanniella; species Hermanniella punctulata. Next base: position 13,819 of record JAQGCF010000063.1, on the reverse strand, counting down.
AAAAATGAATTTAATGTTACGCTAAGTATTGTATTGTGTTATTAATAATTTAGATTCCAATAGAAATAGTATACAATGTTTCGGTTTGCAATAGACAGAGGGGGGACTTTCACTGACGGTAAGTATTGCAATCAATAAACACTTGATTTATAAAACTAGTGTCCAAACAGTTTTCGCCATTTGTCCCAATGGAAACATTCGGGTAATGAAACTCTTGAGTGTTAATCCCGAGAGCTATGTCGACGCACCACTTGAGGCCATCACTCGAATTATACGAACAGAATTGGGGCATAAATATGACAAAAATGACATCAATTCTAACCAAATAGAATGGATACGAATGGGAACAACTGTTGCCACAAATGCTTTACTCGAACGCAAAGGAGAACCGATTGCTTTGGTTATAACCAAAGGGTTTAAAGATATCTTAGAAATAGGGAATCAGTCGCGCGAACACATATTCGAACTAAACATTAAAAGTCCACAACTTTTATATGAAGAAGTGGTTGAAGTCGAAGAGAGAGTTGTTCTCAAACAAGACAAGTGCCAAATGGATTCATTCGCTGATTGCAAACATGAAACGGGAGTAACCGGTGATGAACTCATTGTATGGCAAGCCATTGATGAACTAAAGTTGAGACAAAGTTTGCAAAAAGTTTTCGATAAAGGAATTCGAGGCTTAGCTGTAGTTCTTCTGCATTCATATACGTATCCAAAACACGAAGAAATAGTTGAAAAAGTGGCCGAAGATATTGGGTTTACCCAAATCTCACTCTCATCACATGTGGTGCCAATGGTTAAGATAGTTCCGAGAGGTTAACCATTCAATTAAACCACATTTTCATATAATAAGTTGTTTTTGTGGCGATAGGACTGACTGCTTGTGCCGACGCTTATCTCACTCCTCATATCAAACGATATATCAATGGATTTGAAAGGGGTTTCAAAAACGGTTTGCAAAACATAAATGTATTATTCATGCAATCAGATGGAGGTCTGACACCAGTTCACAAATTTAGTGGTTGTCGTTCCATATTAAGTGGACCCGCGGGTGGAGTCGTCGGATACTCATACACCACATCTAGCGATCTAAATGATGGCACACCTATTATAGGGTTCGATATGGGCGGCACCTCCACAGATGTCAGTCGGTTTAGTAATCGATTTGTGCACTCATTCGAGAACACAACGGCAGGCATTACAATACAAACACCACAATTAGGTAGTATTGGTATCTTTCGTTGACTGCAATTCATTTACATTTGTTATAATTTATTCGATTACAGACATAAACACAGTGGCAGCCGGTGGTGGGTCTAAGTTGTATTTTAGAGTGAGTTTGTCTGTGTATTGTGTCTATAGGTATGCTTAAGCATTAATATTGTTTCTCAAAGACAGGTCTATTTGTTGTGGGTCCTGAGAGTGCCGGTGCTTTCCCCGGTATTTCTATTTTATGATTTATTTCATCACTTTTTCATTGCATTTATTTTTAGGACCGATTTGTTACAGAAATAAAGGTTTTCTAACTGTAACCGACGCCAACTTGTGTTTGGGCCGAATATTACCGAAATATTTTCCAAAAATATTTGGACCACAAAGAGATCAACCATTAGATAAAGAGTTGACTTTATCTGCATTTCAAAGATTAAGGGAAGAGATCAATGAATTCGTTAAGAATTCTGATTCTTATGATAAGAGGATTTTGACAATAGAAGAGGTGGCGATGGGTTTCGTTAGAGTTGCCAATGAAGCCATGTGTCGTCCTATACGTGCCATAACTGAAGGAAAGGGTTTTGATACCTCTCACCATATTCTTGCCTGTTTTGGAGGCGCAGGTACAACACTGTGTACTGTACTGTATGTGCTATTTCACAATATTTCACACAATCATTTGCTATCAATAAAGGTGGACAACACGCCTGTGCTATTGCGCGATCTTTAGGAATGTCCAGAGTTTTTATTCATAAATACGCGGGAATTCTTTCAGCATATGGTATGGCTTTAGCTGATGTGGTTCACGAGGAGACGATTCCCTGTTCTTTTCAATACAATGAAAAATATTTTAATGAAATCGATAAAAGAATTAAACACTTAATAACAAAATGTGTGAATGAATTGAAAAAACAGTGTTTCAGAGATCAACACATAAGCGCTCAGATATTCTTGAATATGAGATACGAAAAGACAGACTTCGCGGTAATGACTGAAACCACTTCACTCTCGAAAGATTCTCAAAATTTTTGTAGTCAAAACAATTTTAAAGACGTCTTCCAAGAGCTCTATCAAAGAGAGTTTGGATTTGTTATACCGGAGCGCAATATTATTATCGATGACATCAGAGTTCGAGGAATTGGATCTTTTGATGAAATTAAAGAATTGAATGATTTGCAGGAGAAATGTGTCACAACTCCTGCAATAAGTGATTGGGTTCAGACATATTTTGATGAGTCGGGATATTTAGAAACACCCGTTTATCTAATGGAAAATCTGGCATTTGGTCACCAGATATTAGGTCCGGCCATTGTGATTGACCCCAATTTCACAGTTCTGGTCGAACCCAACTGTAATGCAGTTATGACTAAAAGAGGAAATATTATTATTACTATTGGAAAAAGTGGCGAAACTCGAGTCAACACGAAATTAGATGCGATTCAACTCTCAATCTTTTCGCATCGTTTTATGAGTATTGCAGAACAGATGGGTCGAGTCCTCCAGAGAACTGCCATATCTACTAATATCAAAGAAAGACTTGACTTTTCGTGTGCTCTATTTGGAGCCGATGGCGGCCTCGTTAGTAATGCTCCTCACATTCCGGTGCATTTGGGTTCAATGGGCAAAGCAGTGGAGTTTCAGATACAATATTTAAAAAATAATTTAAATCCGGGGGATGTTATCCTATCTAACCATCCAATGGCTGGAGGTTTCACTTATTTATACAATTAATTGATTATCATTTATATAACTCTTATATAATTGTATTTTCAGGCAGTCATTTACCTGACCTGACTGTCATAACTCCCGTGTTTTATTCAAATCAAACAAAGCCAATATTTTTTGTGGCAAATCGAGGACATCACGCAGACATCGGTGGTCTCACTCCTGGTATTATTGATTAAATAGCATTTTATGATTAATTATTAATGACGACAACTCTTAGGTTCAATGCCTCCCCAATCGACGAGTATCAATGAAGAGGGGGCCGCAATCATGTCTTTTAAATTAGTAAAAGAGGGAGTCTTTGAGGAGAAAGGCATAACTGATATATTGATGTCGTCCTCCCGTTTCCGTGGTTGTAGTGGTACCCGTACTCTAAGTGATAATTTAAGTGATTTAAGAGCACAGGTGGCCGCCAATCAAAAAGGAATACATCTCGTGACCCAATTAATAGACTATTATGGTTTGGATGTGGTTCAGGCGTATATGAGTTATATTCAGCAAAACGCAGAGGTGGCCGTTAGGGATATGCTTAAGAATATTGCAAACACTCTTCAATCTCATAGTCTCTCTGCAACTGATTATATGGACAGCGGAACCAAAATCCAATTAACAATTGATATAAATGTGAAAACCGGTAGCGCTTTATTCGACTTCACCGGTACTGGTGAAGAGGTTTATGGTAACTGTAATGCACCCAAAGCCGTCACCTTTTCGGCAATTATCTACTGTTTGCGTTGTTTAGTTGGACACGATATTCCTCTAAATCAAGGATGTCTTACCCCTATTGATGTTATAATACCTGACAATTGTATACTTTCTCCTTCAGAAGAAGCGGCTGTTGTCGGAGGTTTGCAATCAAACAAATTATTGTCAAAATTTCGATTAAATCATTAAATTTTTCTCAAAATTAGGAAATGTTTTGACTTCTCAAAGAGTAACCGATGTTATCTTAAAAGCATTTGGAGTTTGTGCGGCATCACAGGGATGTATGAATAATATTACTTTTGGTGACGAAAGTATTGGATATTATGAAACAGTTGCCGGCGGTTCGGGTAATGATAATAAAATAGAAAATGTTTAAAAATAAATTATTTACATTATTTGAGCCAAATTCTCAAATATTCCCTGAGTTCAAGATATAGTTTTTTTGAAAGCATCGATAGTTTTTAAAATAAGAACAAATAAATACTAATTTATATAATTTGCAAACTTTAAGAATTACTTAAATTTATATATTATTATGTGTTGAGGCGCGACATCAACTTCTCACGGAAGGAGTGGTGTTCACACGCATATGACTAACACCAGAATAACTGATATTGAGATCATTGAAAAGCGTTATCCAGTTATTGTACAAAGATTTACTCTAAGGATGGGATCGGGTGGTAAAGGAGAGTTCAATGGAGGAAATGGTGTCATTCGAGAGCTTATGTTTAGAAAAGATCTGACGCTTTCGGTCCTAACAGAGAGACGAGTGTTTTCTCCCTATGGAATAAAAGGTTTGCAATCATTTGTCTAATTCTTATCTCAAGTTTCAATAATTACAATAAATAGGCGGAGAGTCGGGAAAGAGGGGCAAAAATCTACTCAAATTTAAAAGCGGTCGTATAGTAGATCTCGGGGCTAAAAATTCAGTACAAGTTAATGCCGGAGATGTCTTTTACTTACACACACCTGGAGGGGGTGGTTATGGCACTTGTCTTAATTGAATGTTAACTACAATTTGATTACAAATATTTTATAATTTTAATAATAATTAAAATTTTAATAAAAATAAAGTTTATAAACAAATGTTATTCAAAGTTATATTATTTCTAATGACAATAAGCTCAGACTAGCCTCGGTTCAGGTTCCAGGCTTACACTAACGAGCCTGGGCTCAGGCTCTGGGGTAAGACCCTGTGAATAACTAACAAAATTTGATACAAATAGTAAAGTGCAGAATATACTGTAAATACTGTTATAAATTAAAAACTTAACTTTTAATGAAATCTAATTTATATGAATTCCATTTCAAATAAAATAATCAAAATTTCTGATTGATTTTAAATATATATTTATTTTTAGTATATTTAAGTTGAAAACTATTATTTTATTTGTCATTGGATGAGAAATGGAAAGTGATGTGTAAAATGTTGTGAAAGGGATGCCAAATGTAATCATCATTCATAAGCCAAAAGAAGTGAAACAGGAATAGTAATTACTAAAAGAAGATAACAAATAATCGGAGAGTTGTACTTAAAAGTGTTCTATAATTAATTAGCAGAGTTTTAATAGCAATAATCAAAACACTTTTTTAATTTACACATATTTTTTATCAAATTTTCAGCAGAGGCTCCAGGTGGAAACAAATCTATAATCTCCTTTTTCTTATACAGTAAAACCTGTCTAAGTTGAGTTTCATCGGGACCGTCTCTCTGTGCTCAACTTAGACAGGTGCTCAACATATAGATTTTCTTTATTAAAAATTTTGTTTGCTTTTACTAACCTCTTCCTTTAATTAGAGAAATGCTGCAGACCCTACAATGCAATTTGCATTATTTTTAATATAATTGTACATCTTAAACCAAAAAACCTTAGGTAAATGAGCGGTTAAAGCATTTGCCTCTATACTTAAGGTTGTGGGGATTGAATCGTGTTGCTACTCAATAATACCCGGCGGTTGGACAGGAAAGGCATTAATCTTATAAAATCTCAGACCATTCCCTGCCCTCCACCTTACACTGTCTAGGTATAAAATACTGCCTGTAATTTAAAATGTACACATTACATAAGGGCTCGGCTTGAGATATAGGAACTGATTGGTTAAATGAAAGGAAGGAATGGGGACTGAGACTTTTGCTTCTAATGTAAAATTTTAAACATACCTTGAATTTTCTTTGAAAATTGCAAATATTTTTAGTTTTTTAAATAGATTTTAGTCATTGTTCAATTTATAGAGGTGCTAGTATAAGTAAAGGTACCAATATACAAGTGCTCAATGTTCAAGATATACAGGTGCTCATGATATAGAGGAAATGCTTAATGTAAATTCTACCTGAGTGGATCTGGAACGGCACAAAGTGCTCAATCTAGACAGGTTCTCAAGATATAGAGGTGCTCAACTTGACAGGTTTTACTGTACTAAGAAGCGGAGATAAAAATTACTGAAAAAAGACAAACAGAAACCTTTGCTAACATTCAATTAATTAAAAATATCGATTTGCACAGGTTTAGAGAATGACTGTATTTTTTATATAAAATTAATGATTTATACCTTAAATTTTAGTTTCTTAATGGAATTACTAATCAAAGTGGTATTTCAGTCAAATTACAGTAATAGAGCACAAAATCAAATTATCCTTTAATTCGTACTTTGCTTTCATTAAAAAAATAACTCAATTATGTGATTATGTGATTATGTGTCGCATTAAACAGTTTAAGTTCAAACTTAATTATAATTTTTTAATGAAAATATGGCAAACGTTTATTAATACAATTACAAAATAAAATTCTCATTTTTGATAACAATTTGGATATAATTTTTGTAATAAAGGCTATAATTTCCATAAGATTTAAATAACTTCTGTTTTTTATGTGAGAGCTTTATATTTAATGTATCGTATATTCTATATATCTAAGTTTGTACGGGAATTACTGATCCTACCTGTTTGCACAAACGGTAGAATCATTTAGAGTAATATAAATGATGATAGTATACATAACTGTATGTTAGCGACCACTGCAAGCTTTGGCTAAAATCAATTTATATATAAATTTTTTGCGGACAAGTTTTACAGGTTATAAAAAATAAGTAAATTATCTCTATTTTAAATTATGATTAAAACATTTGACACATATTAAACTTCATTTGCAAAGTTAGGCTAAAATTGATTTATTTTTGAATATTTTATATGCATTTTATGTGTATTATATTAATATCAATACTTTGAAAGATTGCCTAATCTAACCTCACCTCACCTGACCTCACCTGACTTAGTTTACTTGTAAAGGTTTGAGTCTTAAATTTTCAATTGACAAATAGGCGATGAATTCTTGAAGCAAATGAATGGTCACATAAGCAGAAAAACTTCTTCCTGAGTGGTATCCAAGAATTGACGCATCTTTGGACCAAAGGGTGTATTTGTGTCTCAGAGAATTATAAGAAATAACGTGCACTTCGATCAATGGCTATAAATATGTGGTTATCTTTTGTTTTGATGAGAATCAATAGTTCCATTGCAATACTCGTTACTGTAATTTGCATTTTATAGTAAAATTGAATAAAACTCATAAAGATTTTAATAATTTGTAGTTTTCTGCAAATCCAATGCGAAAGAATTTGAATAAATATGAGTCATATTCTGTCTTCTATTGGGCTTAAATTTTGCCACAAATTTTAATGCATATAATATTTATTTCCTTTCCTCTCCAACTCAAGCACTGATTTATTATTAATTTACTCATTTGCAGATTTCTATATAATTAAAAAATCATTTTTAGATACAATAAGTTACTAATTATTATATTTTAATTCTATTATTAATTTCTTTTTATTAATTTAGTAAATAATAATCGAATAGTTATTCCTATTATTAAGAAATTTAAAAAAATTATGTAAAATTTGTTTTCTTCTACTTTAATAAAAACACATTACCTCCAAAGTGCTATTTTCAGACAATTTTTGCCATTTGTTTCTGTTTTGTAAACAGCCGTTGTAAAGAGGAGTAAGAATTGGCCAACACTCGCACAGTACCTGAGGGTATACAGTTTAAAATATTAGCATTTAAGATTGCGATAATAGAGACGAGACATTCAGGCGTTTTCAACTCTTATCTGGTTTTTTGGTTAAGTCTTAAAAAAGTAATTACGTTAAGTTCAATATAACGTTAAAATGACGAAACTATATACTGCATTACATTTTCTTCGAAAAGTGTAGTTAAAAATCTTAAAGGGTATTAAGTATATACAGTTAACTCTGGACATTCATAATTGTAAATGAAAAAATTGTGAGAAACTAATGTTAACCATATTTCCGGTTATTAATCTTATTTTTCTTGAGAGTGGGAAAGAGTATAACAATAAAATATCATAACTAAAGTATCCAAAATATTTTATTGAATAATATCAATATTTTGCTCCTGTGATCAGATTTGAACAGAACCTTTCATCCCAAACGTACTGTACATTTCAATTGGCAATACTTTTTGTTCAAACGTGCATTTTCATGCAAGTGCAATTTGCAGGCTTTAGTAATTAATATTGTATTAAAATATGATATTAGTATGAGGTTATTATAGGAGTGTTATGACTCTTAAGAATAATAAGAGAGATAACAATTAAGAATAATAAATACATCATTTCATACCTTATAAACTGGAAGACATATTAAATCTATGAACGTCACTTGCCTGTAACAAAAGCGCAGGTAATTCTTAATTATTTTGTTTTAATGAAAAACACAATTAAATTTAAATAGAAATCTAAAATGTAAACTAATGTCAGCCTTACATAATAGGTAACTCATTTTTCTTTTCCCTGTCCATCATAGCAATGGGCATTTCATTGAGCTTTTCTCTTTCCAAATCTCCCTGTTCAAAGAACTCACTGGCCACCAATTCTGCAATCTTTTTTTGAATCTCCCAGGGCTTAAAAGTGGCGCTTATATCACAGGCTGTCATCATAATACCTCTAACTAAATCTTTTTTATAGGGTTCACTCCACTGTTGTTCTCCTAACTCAACCAATTCTATAAACTTATTTTTCTTACTAAATGTAGGAAAATAAATAATAATATTTTTGTTAACAAATTATAACTACTATAACTGTTAATTACAGTTAATAAAAGAATTATAAACAAAAAACTAAATTAATTATTAAACTCACGCAAAGTATTGATCTAAATCGGTAGAGAGAATACATGATTCTATTATGTGTATCACTTCTTTATAGTCTTCTGGAGACAAAGACTGAAAAATATTATTTCCCTAAAAGTTAGTAAAAAAATAAATTAAATGACACAAAATAAACAACAAATAAATATTTTGTTATTTATATTAGAATATAATGCCTTGAAATCAACGATTTTACTGTGAGGAAATTATAGACAAAGTATGAAATTGTTGACAACTTAATCTACAATTCTGCTTTGCATAGACATATTGAAACTTTTTTTACTTTAACTTTTGGGGTTTTAGGGTTACAGATAAATTTTATTCCATATAAATAAATGTAAAGTGGAGTAAAAATTTCAAAATACAGTATTAATTTATTAAATGATAAATTTATATTATGTATTGCCCCTATATTTAGTCCATTTATATCAATAATATAGGAATTAATGAGAATATTAATACAGTGTATATGATAACAGGGATTATCAAGTGGGAGTGGAGGTATTTTCGGGAACCTTCTAAGGCTCGAAACATTGTCTCACAAAAATGCAATAAAACACCATACTCCTCATACTACATCCCCTAGAAAAATCGATGCTTGTAATCCCTGATATACTAATAAACTTTTCAGATTATTGGCATTTATTAATTTATCGATAAATTTGCGCATTTGGATCTATACAGTATAATATATTGATTAAACCACACAATGAAAATAAAGAGATCCCTATTTTAATAAATACAATATCGAAATTTTAAATATTTTAAGTTTATGAGTAATTTTTCTCTCATGTATAAGATATGAAAAATTTATACAGTTATGTCTATGTACAGGTATAAATTAAATGTAGGGATGGCCAGACTCGAAAATGACAGAGAGGGATATTTTCTCTCGGTCTTAGGGTGAAGGGTATAGGGTCATATGTTTTATTGTAGTTTTGTGAGACAATTTCAAAATTTTCCTAATATTTCCCATTTTTCGAAGTTTTCCCATGCAAATAGGCGTCCTGCAAAATCACATGGGGGTATTTTAAAAGTACCAAACCCCCTCTGGCCATCTCTGATTCTAAAGAAAAGCTAAGAACTTACAGAGCACTTTCCTCATACTCAACCACTGCACACTATTATAGACGTCTAATACTCTACTACAGACGAGTCAAACAAGGACTCATTGAGTCAACCGTGTAACGGGGTTGTTAATAAAAACTGTACAATTTATTTATTTGAATAGATTAAATACCATTTTATTTGATATAAAGAAAATTAAAACATGAAAAATACATTATATAAGAATAAACTTTAATTAATAAACGACAGTTATCTCAGCCGTTTTTGTACAACAATTGGAAAATTAATAATTTCTTAACCGCATTATATTTGGTCTACTGTTCATTATCTCAATTAACATATCATTAATGTCATTGACATTATTTCATTATTCTATTCAATTCATTTCAAAAAATTTAAATATTATTTGTATTATAGAATACAGTGAAAAAGACTAGGAATTCTTGTGCGAAATGGACAGATAATTGTTGTTCATTGATTTAAAGTTCATTTTTATATAATGTATTTTTCATGTTTTAATTTTCATTATATTGATATTAAATGAAGTGCTTTTTAATCTATTACAATAAATAAAATTTTACTAACGATCCCGTTACACGATTGACTCAAGGAGTCTTTTTTGACTCGTCTGCTCTACTATACACTATTCTGGCTGATTGCGAGTGAACGCAAAACCTATGAGTCATAAATCAATTACACTAACAGTTCAGTTTAATAGTAATCTCATTCTATATTAAATATTAAAATATAATGCTGTATTCAAATCTTTATCATACAGTTATAAAATGATTTCCTCGGGGAAAATTTGGAATCTCACAAAACATCAATAAAACTACCACTCTAGTTTTTAAACAAGCTTGATTCAAGATTATTTTAACTACACCTTTCAAGTTATAATAATATTAAATCGTATTTCGTTATTATCAAAGAGTTCTTTATATAACAGAGAGATTAATTTTTTCAGATTTTCAAAATTTTCAAACTTTTAAGATTTTCAAAAATTTCAAAATTTTCAAATCTTTAAAATAAAATCTCTACATAATAACGAGGTAAGTCTCTTTATATAACACCGATTTTCTCCTCCTTCTCCTTTTTTCGGGGTGGGGGTGGGGTCAGCGACGAAATTATATACTACATTTTCTTCGAAAAGTTTGGTTAAAAGCACATAAATGGACTTTTAAAAACCTTTTACAAGTTTTTAAGTATACTTTTGTAAAAAATGTAGTATAGAGTTTCGTCTTTCCCCCACTCCCATCCCAACCCTCGCGGCTGTTAATCAAAGAAAAATTCCTCGCTATTATATAAAGAGACATTTTTCCTTTTTTAGTTGAAAAATTAACATTAAAAATTTTGGAAATTTGAAATTTAAGAATTTGGAAATTTAAAAAAGTTTAATCTCGTTCTTATGTAAAGAACTCTTTGGTAATAACGAGCCTTTTTATAACTTGAAAAGTGTAGTTAATAAAATTCTTAAATCAAGCTTGCTACAGAATAAACTTAGATTCCACCTAATACTGTATAAGCTCAAACAATTTGTTCATTAATATTTCAATTTTAGAATTTTTAAAATAAAAAAGTTCAAAATTAAAATGATGGAATATAATGGCTTTATTTTTATAAACAATGACTATTTTTGCTGCATTAGCATAAACTACTGTATGTTTGTTACGTATATACAGTATGTTATGCTAATGCAGCAAACATTTAGCAAATGCAGCAAATTTGAAATATTTTATATAAACTTTAGTAATCTATTAGTAAACTATTTATTTAAATTTAAACTCAAATTCCAACAATTACCTGAAATTGTTGTCCTTCTGTGTCAACTAAATAAACTCGACATATATCACTTTGAAGTAGTCCCTGAGTTTTCATCATTATTTTATTTATTAAACAATCTAAGGATGAGGTTTCTTCAAATATAGAACGCGCTAAACTCAATAACAACTGAAATAATTAAAAAATATATATAATTGATATGATATTATGAAGTATCCAAATGTTAGGGGGAAAATGTTTGCAAAAAAATTCAAATGAATTTTTATTTAACTGTCTAAACAAGTAAAATATTTTGTATTTTATAGTTTAAAAGGTTAATAAAAATAAAATAAATAATAATTTTACACACTTACAGGAATGTTAAAATTATTACTTTATACACAATTCCATGCTAAGATTCCATGTAGTGCAAACTTGTATTCCATTAGTTCCTTAACATTTCACTTTTACATATTATCTTTGATAAAGTTTATATAAATCGTAAAGTTTTAAAATTCTTAAGTCAAAAATAAAAATTTTAAGGAAGAATAATGTATTCTTCATATAAAGTATCTCATCTAATGGACAAAATTCGGTAAGAATAGAGTATCATGACTCTTCTGAACTTTAATAACTCTGTATTCAACATTCACTGCTCCCTCATTTTTTAAACGATATGTTTTAAAATTAAAAAAAATATTGAATAATTATATATATACTATCAACAGTTCAAATTTTTTTAAAATGATGGTGTTATCTAAATAATGCTTCTCTATAACATTATAGTACTATATATTTACAAATTAATAAATTATTAATATTTTACTAGGCCAACCCGCTGTTTTGTTATTTAATTGTTATCATCAACTCATTATCTAATCTACTGTGATGATATGTTTTTATTTAAAAAAGATATTTTATTGTTATTACACACAAATTTCTCAATATGTCACTGATTAGTGTCATTTTCACTGAGGAGGAATGTATTCGCAAAAGTCTGGATCCAATCCATTGAGGTCTTAAAACACATTGTTATTTAAAATAATTATGTTTCGTTACTATTAAAAAGGATGAATGAAATAAAACACTGTTGTTAATCAAAAGGATATTTTTCTTATAAAGAGTTATAAATCCTATACTATACAAATAACTCATTATATGTCACTGATATGTGACATTTTCATTGAGGAGGAACGTATTCGCAAAGTCTGGATCCAATCCATAGAGGTTTTAAAACACGTTGTTATTTAAAAGGATTCTGTTTCGTTATTATTCAAAAGAATGAATAAGATAAAACCCGTTTGTTATGTAAAATGATATAAAACTCTCTCCCTCCCTCTCTCACACTCGGCTAGAACCCTCCACTCGTCTCTGCAACACTCCTCTCAAGTCTCTGTAACCCTCCCCTCCTCTTACATTTTCTCCCCTTCCCCCTCTCTTATCTTTAACAATAGAGTTATGCAACAATAGAATGCGTAAGCATCAGTGCGCACGCGCAGTACCCAAACAATGAAAACTCGGACTATTGTTGCTGACAGAGATATAGAGAGAGAGAGAATGACACATCGTATTTTTAAATAGTAAGATTTATAAATCAAACATAATATATTTAAGCCAGAGATTTCCAGAGGGGATGGTTAAGGGGAACAGTTTTGCATGTGATTTTGCAGAACGCCCATTTTGAAAGGGAATTTTTGAAAAAATGGGGGAAAATAAGGAAATAGTATCATAAAATTGCAATAAAACAAACTCCCCTGAGTTTTTATGAAACTATATAGAAACCTCCTGTCAATTTCGAGTCTGGTAATCCCTGTATTTAAACTATATTATCATTACTTTTCTTAAAATCAGGAAATTATTTGTTTGTTTTGTTTTGACATTTAATTAAAAAATTAATTTCCTTTAAATAGATTTATTATGAAACGTACGAAAAATTTTATTAATATATTGTATATATACCTGATTTCGTTTATATTCTGAAACTGACATTTCAAACAACTGTGCGTTTTGTATTCCAATACCACAAAAAGTTAGATATTTCTGGAATACCTGCATAAGATAAATTAAAATCTGTGTTAAATTGTTAAACTTTTCAATATATTTATAGCTTAGGTGCCGTTTTGGTGTCTCCGGAGACACCAGTAAGAAACATATTAATGCTCAGTAAAGGTATGAGTGAGTCAC
>JAQGCF010000062.1:0-16462 GCA_034699405.1 Hermanniella punctulata | reverse complement strand
AATGCGATGAAACTAAGATTGGCTGCGAATGCCTGCTGTGATCACTTCAATCTGAGAGATTGCACCTTATTTTCACTCAGAAACAACAAATAAGGTACAGGTACTGGTCGTCCTTACTCTTACTTTGAGCGCCCGTTTTCGCTTAAAACAGTTCTTTTTTAAGTGCATTTATTATAGCAGTGATATCTTTAGTCTGGCGCATAAAGCACTGGTAAGAATCTCCTTCTCCTTCCTGTTTCCCACAACTTAACCTCAATTTAATTGCAAATTTTCTTCTTTACTTTTTTCTCTCTTTCTTTCTTTCTGATTGATAATTATTCAGCATTTAATCAATTAATTTGTAAGAGTATATGTGTGCGAAACAGTGCGAGAAATGTCTATTAGTTTTCATAAATATTTTTTTTAAGAAAATAAAAAATTACTTTTCAGTCGAGTTTTCTGAGAGAGTAAAGCAGTGCATCCGAACTGAATAGTATTTTGAGAAAATTCTATCAATAAGATGATGGCATACATGACTGGTAGGAAAAAAATTATGATTGCTTAACACGCAATTACTCGACATACAGACCGATGGGATGTAGTGAACAAACGTAAACCTTACTTGAATTCATTTACGTGTATTTTACACACAAAAGCAATAGTAATGATAATGACAGCAATAAGACATGCAAAGGGAAGCTAAAAAAGTATTAAAACTCTCCTAAAAATAGGCCAATTTTCGTCCTGAGATCACTTTAACTAAATTACAATCACTTAAAGCAAACCATAAGAAAATATGTTTAAATAGAAAAAAAACTATTTTTAGATAATAAATGAGAATAAAAGAAACGGTAAACAAATGAAGGCAAAGGCAGCACTACTTCTTCCTTTAAATATCATCACTAAATCATTAATATCATCCGGTAATGTGTAATGTTGTTGTGCTGTGTGTGCACTAATAATAATAACACTCTAGAGAACGGCTACTTTTTTAAGTTATGGAATCAAAAAAACCTGTTTTAAGAGAAAGAACTCATCTTTTAAAGCAAAGCTAAACTTTTTTAACGTAAAAATAGAGTTTTGCGACTCTTAATTGCCAATAAAAACTTAAATGTTCACTATATTGGAATTTTGTGTTCATTACATTTGCGCGATTGGCAAACATTTTTTGCTGCGAAAGTAAAATTATTTAGATAGACAAGAGTCAAAACAGCTACCGATAGATCTTTTCTGTCGGCGACCGATGCATACTTTTGAACTGCTTGAGGGAATGGGTCGACAAATGTAGATTTGTGTTCAGTAACTTCTTTTAGACCTATTCTTCATTATATATATTTTTTGTTATTAGTTATATCGAAAAAAAAGTGAACAATGAATGCAATGATCACTCAGTCGTGTATTTAAAGTTTTATCTATTGGTCTGCTTTCACTTAACTTAAGGGCAACTAACTCTCTTACAGTGCAGTAGTACAGTATTACGTTTATTAGTATTTTATTCATCTCATCCATGAAATTTCAATAAGTTTCATCCATCACATTCTACATCACTTTTTACAACAAAACAATAATCTAAGCCATAAGCCATATGTCAGTCAGTTTAAAAAATGATTAAATGAGAAAATTTATTGTGTGTACAGTTAAGGTTAAAACATAGTAAGGCATAACACCTCAAAACACAATGTAAGTGAAATGAATTTTTGAGTTGTTTGTATGTTGTTGTGCTCTTCCCTTCTATATTATATTTTTTAATATATCTAATGGTATTGTTATTTGTATGAAACGTATGTCTTCTCTACTCTATGTATTAAGAGAAGAGCGAACTGAGACCAGAAGTGAGTGGAAAGCAGAACAAATAGTTGTATTGCGTGGTAGTACTCTTTGTATGCCATTGATGTACCAATTTTTGACAACTATTTTTTACAATTTCCAGATTGCACTTGCATTGGGCTCACAACTCAGCCCAAGCAGCACATCCAGCACAACCAATACAAGGTTATTCATTTAAATTATATTATGTCCGAAAATTGGTGGCAGCTGAGAGTGAGACACATTGCGGCTATGCAAAGACCAAACACCTGGGGCTGACTTGTCTCTAAATGATAGAACAGAAGAGACTGAAGATAATAATCCTTGCATTTGGCAATTGTGCCTTTGATAGCACAGCCATTCATTCAAAGCATAACAATTTATTTTATAAATAACTTTACCTGAATATAAATTACAGTACACTCGCAAATAATTATAACTAATGCAGAGTAGTATAGTATATATACTGTTCATTTGCTTCACTGTCCGCTTATGACCTAAAAGTACATAAATATGGTCTTCTCAATGACTACACACTATAAAAAACAGTCAGTCCTTCAGTTTATCGGATAGAGAAACTTCTGGTGGAAATCACCTGCACTTTGCACGTACACTACACCAGTGTTATTAGTGATCAGGTATATTGAATGCACGTAAGAATACCTCCGGGATGAGTGGAGAGCATGTGTCCCATAAGAATGTTTTTGGAAATTTATAATTTCCTAATTTTTATTAGCGATTTGCATACTGTTGGAGACACGGGAACATCAAAACCTATCTAACCAGTGAAGCGAACACATTGATAAACAATTTTTGTAACGTTAATATATAAGGAAATATGTTAAGCAATAGCCCTCAAAGCAATCTCTGGAGTCATTTATTCATTAAAATTACTTTCTAATTGTTGAATACAAACTAACTTTTAAATCCAATCTGAGCTCTGAGTTAACCAAATATTTTAGGCATAACTTATGAAACTAATGACAAAACAGTTTGTAATAATTTACAGTTGTGTCAGTATTGGGCGCGAAACTAATTTTATTTGAGCTTTAAAACAAACTCCAATTAATCCCAGGTCTAAGAGTTACCGAACACTCAAGACTGATGATCACTCATTCGTTTGCAAAACTGATTGCGTTAGTGTTCATACAATGATCAATCTGTCTAATCGGTTATCGGTCGTCGCCAGTAGTATCACCTGCGACTAACTTACAATTAATGTAGAAAAAAGTTTTTAACTGTAAGCCAAATACGTTTAGTATTTCTTTTCGGCCCTAAATTCCGATGAATACATTTACTGCTCTCTGTGCTTAAGATTAGATAATATATTGATTATATAGCGATTGAATACATTATCAGAAAGTAATTTGCAAAATGATTTTCGGTCACCTGCTATACAGCTATACACTAACTCTAAACACCAATTCCTTTCCAAAATAGGGACAAATGGCAAACGTTTAGTGTATAAGAGCTTAAGAATAAGCATTTTGATGAATAAGTATTGTGTAGCAGAAAAAAGGGTGTTATAACATATTACTAAATATTAAGGTGTAACATACCTGTACCGAAAGGTGGAGGAACACTTGAAATACATAGTGCTTCAAAAGCGCATATACGGTAACTATTTTACTAAAACGTAATTTATTATTCAAAATAAACAAGAAATTAATGATTTGGAAGTATTATAAATATATGTCTTTTTTTTAACAAAACTTGAATGAATATCAGATTCTTTAATGGCTTAAACAACAAAAATGCAAAGATATCTCAACATTAACTATATATCTCTATACATGAATCTCTCATTGGATAAAATTTATTCAAATAATTTTAATTTTGTTGAACAGAATTTTTATGTTTATAAGAAAAACACATTTTGAGATAAAAATGAAATTCAATATCAATGAGAAATTGTTATTTGTTTGTCAAAAGTATCTTAAAGTACTTCTGCTATACTTTATATTACACACAATTTATTTCTCATTATTAAGGAAATAAAAGGAGAAATTAAAATAAATTATGATTTATATTACAGAGTATATGCAAACTGTGATAAATTTAGATGGATTTTGTTTAATGGTATTACTTATAACATAATATATTTAAGGATTGTATTGCGCTGAAGTCAACAGGAGCACTACCTTACCTAACTAGGAGCTGCACAGTTACAATGTTTGATAAGTGCTACACCTTTTAGGTATAGTTTCGATATATTTCTTATAAATATTCCTACACATAATCGCAGGCTATCACACCTTTTTCATAGCACTCCTACACCCATATGAGAACGTGAAACAATGCAAAGATTAGAGAGAAGTTGAGAGCATTTCTCAAACAAAATATTTTTTCACAGTATGAGGAAGACGTTAATTGCATTAATTTTATGTATTGCTGGTATCAAAAGGCCATTTATAATTCAGGGAAAGTCTAGGCAATACCGCATACTCTATACAATCATAGTGTATACGCTCTAAAGCGTAATAGAGATCTAACTATATGTATAAATAAAAGTAAAGTTTAAGAATGTGTAAGAAGAGAATTAGTGAACATTAAGCATGTGATGTATAAAGAAAGTTATGATTAGCATAACATAATACAACTTATAATTTAATCTCATGTTCAATAAAAAAAAACCTCTGTACTACTACTGCCACTGCTCCAGTACCGAAAATTATATCTGAGTGACATTGGCACTGAAAGGACAAATATTTGGCTCAAGGCTGATGATTGGAGAAAACACTTGATTAGAAATGATTTGAAATAAAGCTTTAGTTAATGCCCAAAAGGGTAACCCTGTTTTTAATTGTGTGATATTTTTAATGGATAACCAATAATTAGTTAATTTTAAATTTGATTTTTGCTCATATTTATTGCTTCCATCAAAACGGTTCAAATAATAATTTCATTATAACTATACCTACGATGCTGTCTATCGTACCGAACGATAACCTATCGGTTTGATTAAAATTGTTAGTTTGCAATCACACGGCGATCAATTTCGGCCATTGCTGATGAGGACACGCAAACTCATTACTTTTTTAAATATGAGAGCTACTGCTCACTGTATATTCAATATATTCACCTGCCTTTATGTGATGTCTATACACACAACACCATTAGACCGCGTTGTTCTACTCGCCATTTAAATTTGTAAAACTAATAGGAATTACTCTTTTCTAATCTCTAAAACTTTTATGCTTTATATAAAACACTATTTTAATAATTAAGTTAAAAATATTATGTGTAAACTCGAGTTCTTTCAACTTTATTGCAAAAATGTACTCAAAGTTTAAATAAATATTGATATCTGAAAATATTTTATAAGAAGTAAAAATGATATGAATTTTATCAATATTTAAGCTTCAAATTAACTAATAGGCCTGACATGGCTTAATGGAGTTGTGGGTACACAATATAAAACTTATCTCGCCGTAAGGTGTTATCAATACTAAAGCATAGGCAGGCGGGGCTGACCCGTAGGCTACTTTAGAGATCGGCCTTTTTCGCTACTGCACTCACGAAGAGTGCCATCCGTTCAATCGATGTCAAAACTGCTGCGCTTTTGTCCATTATTGGCAAAAATAATGCTAACGAGAAATAATTAAGTTTATGTATAATATTTATGAGTTTATACCAACATTTCATTGAGAGCCAATTGAGAGCCAATTCAAACATTCCTCCACTTTTCTACTTTAAAGTGAACGTATGTCGAGAGGTCTATAAGCATCAATGATTTCACCTGCTTTTAAGCAAAGGGCAAACCTTTGTCAATAACTTATGCTTTTGTAATAAATATGTAAAAAAGATATATTGCTATCAAATATTCAGTAATAGTAGTGCAGTGAATGAATGACAATTATTTTGGTACATAAACCCATACAATAAGACCTTCATTTGGTTGACTACAAATGTTTTCTCACAATTTGTTTCTTTCCTTCACATCCCTCGCTGTGTTTCACCAGTATTGATATCCCACCCTTTCATACAGAAATCAAATTCCAATGAAAAAATAATTATATCTGTTTTGAAGAGAAAACTACTACTGGTTAACAAATAAGAGGAAATAGTTTGTAATCACTTTTGACTCAAGTCTTTCCTTAATCGATGTATTTTTTGTAGGAATTAATGTCGATGAGTGAATAACTACTATAACTACTATAACTACTTAGACTCAGATATAGTGAATTGAGACTTAATTACATTAAAATAAAGGATATGTTATATATCAATATATTGGATAAGTTATATACAATATGTTGCATGTGTTGCATGTCTTGAAGCGACACAACAACATAAACATGAAGTATCCTTCGTATCCTTCATCCCATCGAATCTCTATCTATTGCAGAGGCAAAACCACGCCCTCAGATGATGATGAGGATGAGGATGTTGGAGCAGAGGTGGGGCACAATAGAGGGGACACGCAAGAGGGGAGTGAAAACAGTATAGAGATAATGCCAATCACCTGCAGGGTAAGCACACGCGCCCCTTCGCCCCTCTGCAATGCTTGAGAGACTCCTTCAGA
Organism: Hermanniella punctulata; assembly: GCA_034699405.1. Taxonomy (NCBI): domain Eukaryota; kingdom Metazoa; phylum Arthropoda; class Arachnida; order Sarcoptiformes; family Hermanniellidae; genus Hermanniella; species Hermanniella punctulata. Next base: position 10,152 of record JAQGCF010000062.1, on the reverse strand, counting down.
AGTTAGTTAGAGTTAGCGTTACGTAGAAAAGTTAACTTACAGTACAAGTGGATCTTCACGCTCACAGTCAGTTTCATTCACAAGGTGTGTATCTGTGCGTATGATGTGTTTCAGGTTTTGTTTGCTGAGCTCTGAGGTGCACAATGTTTTGTTGAGGTGCACTGCATAGCGAGTATGTCAGCACAAGTGAATTATGCCCACATGTGAATCCGAGCCCTATTCAAGTTGAACGCGCTTTCGGTAGCGGCGGTATCTTTATATCATCAAAACTATTTTAAATCAAAAAACTGTATCGATTTAATTGAACGATAAGTCATGACTCATGAGTGCCTTTTCATCAATGTTTGAACACATCTATTAAACCAATGTTTTTATTGATTCAAATTTTTAAATAAAGTGATATTTTTTCAAATATAAACTAAGAAAAAGACTTTTGCAGAGAAACACTTTCCTTCCGTTTTCATCTGTTTTTGTATTGTTTGATCGATAGCATAGTAGGAATTATATGCCTAATAATCTATCGTAAATACTCAAATATTTGGACAAATTGACAAACATTTTGACTCATTCAATGATGGAAACTTGTGTCTTAATACCACCCGAGTTCAGTCTAGTCCTCCGTCCGCGTGAAAACAGCATCACAACTCCCATATGCAACGGCTTCAAGAAAAAACAAGACAAGCATTCGAGTCGCATGTATGAGATGGGTGTTTGCGTTTGGAGCAATCAAAATATTCGCAAAGGCAGTTGTTTTTTGCCATTCCAGGGCACTATCAGATTGGACAGACTTGAAGTTTACAGTCTGCTGGACGATAATGATGTAAGTCAATCAATATCTGCCCGAAAATGTCTATCTCTAAGTAACGAATGTAAAGTTTAGATCAAATCTCTCTTTTTTTGTTTCATTGCCTTTTTTTGCTTTCTTGGCTACCGTGATATGAGAGTCACGCCGAGTATGAAAAAAAGTAAATTTTCAAACTAATGCAAGATTAGGGGCTACTCTTTTATCAATAGTAAACCAATAATGTGCGACCTGTGCTTTTTCATTACCAATATTCCACACTTCAAAAACAGTATAACATATTATGATTGAAAAATAATTGAAAAATAGGCACGAAGTGGAAAAAGTCAATTTTGATGCATAGCGTGCGTTAGTTTTCCAGAGTTATAAGTTTTCCCCTAATATAAATTTTGAAACTATTTTCTTATCTATTTTTTATATATTCTAATCTCCCATTTAGTCGATTACTTCCCAATGAACTAATTTTTTCCTAATATAGAAATATAAAAATTTTGAAATTTGCAAAATTAGTCCAAATTATATATTTTAACTCAAGATTTAATATTTGAAAATTTATTTTCAATTTTGAGCCACACAAAAGACTCTTTCTTTAGCCACTGTAAGAAAGAAGGTTCACATTCAACACAATAGAGTGTATAAAAAGTATCGGCAAATTAGGACTTAATCATAAGTAGAATATGCTTTCTACCTGCGTCTATAAATACGCGATTCGTGCCTCAATCAATTGCATTTGTTCACTCAACTCATACATCATTTTAGGCTTAAATGACACCAAAGGATAATAACAAAACTATCAAAAATTAATCGAATACTTGAGGTTACACTTTATAAGACTAATGATTTTGAATTTAACAAACAATAAATGCAGTATTGCGTGAGAATTGGACTGAAAATTGAATGTGTATTACGTTTAAATCAGGGCCTTTTTCTAATAGATATATATTTTATCCCAGTTTTAAAAATCTCTTAAGAATATAATCATTTGTTTTGCTTTCAATAAAACGCCGAATGAATCACAAGAATTCTTTGATTTCTTAATATAATTTTTTTCTTATTATTTTTGATTAAGCATTCATTGAATTAATTGATTCATTGCTCAAAATGATAGTGATATGAACTAAATTTATAGGTTCGCAAAAACAAATTTAATTAGAAATTTCTAATCAAAAATATTTGCGAATTGGTATAGAAGTAGTTCAAGAATGTTCTCACTTCCCTAATTCAATAATTTTAAAACTTAATTAAATTGTTTTAAAATAAGTCACTCTTTCAATCGCATAAATATCTCACTTTATTTCTCTACTCTGTAATACTTTACACTAATTCTAGGATTCGTATAATTAATTAGAGATAATTTTCATCAAAATGTATTAACAAATTCATTAATTGTCTAAATAACGTTTACTTGTTTCTAAACATATTAGGGAATAATTTATTCAATTCAATGAGATTAGAAAATTCCCGATTTTCTTGTTTTGCTATAAATACAAATTTGAGAAAAAATGAGATTTAAGTCTTCCTAAACATTAAGATTAGTGTAGAGGCGATCAAATGATCCGTTAAAAATCTAGTGATAAAAGTTTGATTCATTTTTTTCTTGTTTATGGCCAAAATTGTTACCAATTTAAAAAGTGTTTGGGAGGCATTAAATTGATTTTAGTTATATAACTTTAAAATTCAATCAAAATACTGGAAATTACAAATTCTTAAGTTGAGAAAAAACTTGTTATCATTTAAGTAAAACACCATCTAATCGATAATTTATCCATATATCAAACGCACACACATCTGATTAAATCTGTTTTAATAATCTAAATTTTTACGGTTCAACTCAAACCCATATATGATATATGGCCCGTGTAAGCAGTTTTATGTGCTGCAACTGTTAGGAACAATATTATATTGTTGTTATGATACCCTAAATGATGAGCTTTAACTCTTGGAAAAACATTTGATCCATGAATTTTTTCTAATGAATTTTTGCCTCATCTCCATATATGCAACTTCGGTGGTCTAGCTTTACTACCAGCACTGAACTTTACTGTTTTCTCTGTAAACAAATGCTAATCTGTAAACAATCGTAAGAAATATGACTCTAACGTAAACTAAAATCAATTGTTGTTTTTGCAATAAATTAAATTAATTATATTTATACAAAAATAATGTTATTTAATATTAAGAAGTATTAATTGCATTAGTTTTAAACATTATTGCAAAACATATATCAGTAATGATTTCGTTTTCATAATACAAATAAAAATTGTTACAAAAGTGATGAATAGTTTTGAAAATTTATGCGATATTTTTGAAACTAATTTTATTCAACAGTAATTTGATTTGAAAAACGATAACGTTTTAAATTCATATTTCAATTGAATAAAGTTAGTAATTCTTTGGTTAGAAAAAATAGTTAACCCCTAATCGAACTCTACAAATATTATCGTTGAGACCATTATTATGAATTTGCTACTGAAAATACCTCAACAAACGCTTCTGGCACTCAAAGTATCAGTTCTTTGTGCCATTAAGTTAGAAGTCTAATGATTTGGACACCATTTGGCCTAATCTTATAAACCATAACATAACGTATTCAGAATAAAATACTTTTCTGTGAATCAGATCTTAAGTTAAATTAAATGAAAGAAAAATATTGAGTAAATTTTTATTGCAAAAAATGATTTACATTTTTGAGATTTTATTTCTCAAATGATGGTTAAATAAGTCGCTATCTATAGCCAAAAAAAGTAGCAAAAATTTATTGCCGGCCATAAGTTTGAACTTAATGAGAAATAACAAAAAAGAAATAAGAGAAAAGCGAACTAAATTATCAGCTCTCAGCTCAATATAAGCAATTTTCTCATAGACCATAAATATATTGAGCCCCGAGAAATAACAAAGTACTTTCGTGTCTGACAACTTGCCTGTCACGACTTTGTGGGCAAAAAGAAACAAATATGTAAGAGGACTGTATTTGAGCTGATTTTTCATATCTAATAAATCCCCGAAAGTTTCATTTCTGTGTATCTCTACTATCGAAACACTTTACTCCTCTCCTATTTTAAATGTATAAACAGAAGCGCTTTATTGTGAGTTTAGTATATTCTTGTAGAATAGAAAATTAGGGAAAAGTAATGGAACAGGTTTTCACCGGCGCTTATTCCAAATAGACCCTACGTTTTGTGCTCAAGAAGTCGTGATTTCACATGAAGCCCATGATTAATTACACATATATAATATATGTAGGATTATTAGTTAGCCTACTACTGTAGATACACTATGCCCAACACTATGCCCAACTACTTGTTTCCCAGCGACTAACCATAATTTAAAAACTACATCCATTGCTCCAGAAGTACCAAAGAAATGTGCAAAATTCTTTGCTAACTCCATGTAAGCACAGCTACTACCTACTCAAATAAGTAATATTAAACTGGCAGTTAATTCGCATCACGTAAATTGTGATTTAGAAGAGACGGTCCAAACTATAGTTATACAAAAATGAGAAAATCTAATAAGTGATAGAGAAAAAAGACCCGCACCTGACTCACATACAGTGCCCATATTAGTGCCTCATACAGTGCACTGATCACTGAATGACTTAACAACACCTTTTGATCTGAGAAAGAGATCTGAAACTAAAAGGAAACTATCACTTCATTAATTGTAAGAAATTCACTTTTACTCATTCAAACCATATATTAGTGAGAATTTGAAATTTATATCAAGTCTTTCACTTCAAATCTGTTCAAATCTGTGCAAATCTCTCAACTGTTTCTCATTTTAGTTGAATGGAAGGTCTTTCAAGTCATGCATTGACTAAATTAAATCGCAAACTAAATTGTTTGGCGCAAAATATTCAATGTCAATGTAGTCAATGTAGTCAATGCATGTATTATGTCATGTCATATATCACAACAATTACAATATAATCAGAAAATTCATAATTCATTGGGCAATAAATTATGTTTTGACGCTTTGTATTCATTATGAGTAGAAAAGAGGAAATTTATTCTTTATTTTTTGTTTGAAGTCTTTAGCTTCTAATATAGGTATTAACAATAGAGGCATTTCATTAGCTTAACAAGTGATCATTTACTTCATTTACTTCTTAGTTCTTTAAGTTTATCTTTCTTTTCTTGAATGCAATGAAAAACTTCGTGTTATTAACAATTTTAATGAAAAATAACATAAACTCAACATTGTTTAAGTCATTACAAAACAAAAGCTTATTTATTATATGCAATACCTGTATTACCTGTAGAGTAGTTTAGGTCATAACTTGTGATAACTATATGAAAATAAAATACAATTTAAAAAACATTAAAACACTAACAATTATGTTAATTAGTGAGTTAGCTATGAGGCAACTCTACTTCACCACTGGTATACGCAATCTATTTGACACATAACTCACTAAATATTTGTAATCAGTATTATTACTACAGTATATGAAAGACTTCATTGCAAACCAATTGACAAATCAATTGAAAATTATTTTGCTCTGAAATACTTGTGCCGAAAGACATTAACTTCAAAGTGAATAAAAAACAAAAAGGTAGGAAAAAGGCTGTGATTGCAAGAGATCGTAAATTTCTGGGACGGAAAATGATATAAAATATAATCATTTTTTGCTCCAAAAACAAATTAAGTGAACAAATTATTTAATGATTTTGAGATTTTTTTGCGCAAAGAATATATGAAAATTAAACTCTGCGAAACACATTGAGGTATTTTGTCTGTGCAGGCATACATAGATTGCGTGTGAAATCCCATCAAAATTTCTGTCGTTCGTCGAGTTCTTAGATAGTATTCTCATCTGAGTTCAAATATTGCCTAACAGAGAGTCAGGTGGAGTTAATATTAGTTACCGTATGTAAGAGTTATAGGGACTGCACGACCAACTAATTTATCAGAGCTCTAAGAAAGAGAAGTAAAATCTTATTTGAAGACAAAAAAGTTGATGAAGAAAAAAGAAGAGCACAGAACACACCATACATTTATTTGGCCATATATTATATGTTATAAAAAGAGCACAATTTTCTATATTGTATAACCAGTGGCATAGCTTAGGGTTATGGAAGAGAGAACGCCTATAATTAGATAGTATCGACAATATGTAAACGGTAATCTCAAACGTACATCACCTCAACCAAGGGATATGGGCGCGGCATTGCTAGAGTTTAATATTAAAGGCATCTTAAGGCATCTGCATCTCATATAAAAAGAAAGAACTGAGAACTGGTCCGACACATGCAGTATATTTGATTTTATGAAAAACTTTATTTTCAGTTAGTCTGCCTTTACCTCATATTCTTTGCCAATGTGTGTCTTTGTATTGAATTCCCACATATAATCTAATATAAAGGCGTGTTCTCACACACAAACACATACACACGTACTCACTATCTGATCGAAGTCATCAATTGTTTCTCTCTCTCGGAGTTAGTAGAACAAGGAGTAGCTCTTTATCATTATTATTGAACAACAACTAAAATAAAGAGAAAAAACACTAAAATTATTATACTATTAAGTGATGCCTGGATTCGGAAAATATTAGTTATTTGAAAGCACTTATTTTAGAAACTAACAGTAAAGTCATAGTATTAGAGGAGTAAACATTTTTTCTTTTTAGTTCACCTGTCAATATAGCTCAATGATCCCAAACCAACCATTTTTTCAAGTTTTCTTTTCTCTATATCTTATTCCCTGTGGTTTTTATAACTCACTCGTCAGTAGTAGAAAATTATCCTAATAATTACCTCTTACAATGTCATTGGGATCGTGTAGTGGTGTAGTGGTAGAAAATCTACAAATGATTAATTGTTGATTTCCACCAAAATATAAGAAAAAAGAAATTATGTTTTGCTTTTGTTGCACGACTACACAATTGAAGTCATAGATAATAGAGATATTTTTTCTATCCATAATAATCCTCAGTATTTTGGTGTCTCTTAAACAGTTAGTTAATTACTTCATTGAGAGCAATATTGATTGTTATTTTGTAATATAATTTATTGGCATTTATAAGAAAAATAGTGCATCAAAAAAACGCCACTCTCTGTGAATACGTATCACAAGCAATCAGTGTTATTAAGCCTTTGTGAAACAAAAAATTGAGCACATAATCCCTTGTGAACTCATTTCTATAAGCAATTGATATTATTGCACCCCTTCTGGCTCAGCACACAACACACACAACACTTTGTTTGATAACCTCCTAAATAAATTAGGGAATACATTGAGCTTCAATACACTAAACAATATAATTTCTTGATTTTATTTATAAAATAGTCATTCCTTATACTCCTAGTGTTGAGGAGTCTGAATCAATAGGGATTGCGATGCAGTAGCAATACCTCATCATATATGCAAATTAAAAAATCTTAAGGTATATAAATTACTGATATATATGGCGTGGATTTTAACTGAATTTATTTTAAATCTAAATTTTTTAATATATATTTAAAAATGTTTTTTAGGTTTTAAAAGGAGAGAAAATCTCAAATTTTAATTGCAATTTGATTTACTTCAGTTTAAAAAAGACGTTTTTATAACAGGCTTTTAATTTTATATATCAGTAGGAATTTTGCAAAAACTAAGTTATTTACCTTAGGTTTAATGATTAAACATTATATGATAAAAATCGGCAGTTCTTTACGTTTATATTTTAAGTTTAATGCCTCACTGTTTCAACCAATTTATTTGAGACGCTTATTATCCAAACAATTTTCTCGAAGAAATTTTTAATATAGTTTTACTGTCAAAATATCAATTAGCGATCAAACGTATGGCTTAGAAAACGCTAGCCATCAAAGATATTGCACAACACGCCTACAGCTCTACTCATGATGTTTAAGCGTTATATCTTTACTGCGAAGTATTTAATAGAAGTTTCATTTGAAACGATGAAAACTATAATTTTTTCTCAAAAATAATCTTTAAGACATATCTACAACTAAAGCATTACTTGTGATAAGTATAAGACCTGAGACCCCAACAAATGATTTTTAATGCGAGTTTGTCTCATCTATTTTTTTCATATCAGATACTATTTTGATGTGCAAACTCTATATAAGGTTATAATAAGTGCTTTTCTTCTCTTTTTATAAATTGACTTCTTATTAGACTCAGTGAACAGTACCGTAACTCAAGTAAACACTGATAAGACAAAAAAAGAAAATAAGTTCTTTAAAAAAAGGCAAATTACGAATTGAAAATTTAATTACTGATAACGTCTAAATGCAACTCATTTAATATTATAGTCACTACTCGTGAGTTAACCTTAACCCATAAGCTTTCGGTTTAAAAACTAATTGAATGAATAAAATAAAATAATAAGAAACAAAAATGATTTCAAAAAGTTCTCAAAAAGTTTATACATTTTAAATGTATTTTATTTAATTAAATTTTAGGTTTTTCTAAATCTCTTGTTTTTTCCTCCAAAGTAATCAAAAAATGTGTAAATCTTTATTGATTTTAATTCGTATTGCGATTTAAACCCCAGGTTCGCAACCGTTTTGGATGCTTTGATGAAATACAGGAAGTTGACAATCAACGGGTCCGACACTGCAATTGGATCAGATTTGTTAGTCATGTTAGCACATTAACCGACAGCGTTAACATAATTGGACGTATTATCAGAGGAGAAGTAATTTACGAAACAATACAAAACATTGCGCCAAACACTGAACTTATTGTCTATTATGATGTGAAAAAACTGAATGACTCCTGTCCTACACTGTATCCTTCACTATTAGCATCTACACCATTAATGCGTTCACATCACCACACGTTTATATGCCGGCAAACACTTCAGGGTAATTAACCATTTTTTTCGTTAGTTAATTAAGTATAAGATCTTTGGATGTTGTGGTCGATGTCGTCGTTAATCTTTAAATATTTTGTCCAAAAATTTTGCTTAAAAGGCAATAATTTGATATATATATTGATATGTGTCAGATCAGAGATATCGTGATGCGAGTGAATCAATATATCGGCCCTAAAATAAGCTCAAACTCATTATTAAGTATAAGCACTAACACAACAAACCGTTTCCAAAGTCAAGACTAAATCATTAATTATTTTTCGTTTTAAACAAAATTATAAATATTTGCAAAAAAACCTTTAATTTATTGATTATCTGTTGAATATTAACAGATAGTCCATTGGACTTATCGATGTCACTGGTGGCGTCTCCATCATCGTCTTCATCTCTGTCATCTTCATCCTCATTATCGTCTTCCTCACAAAACGAAAACCATAAGCCGTCGATGCAATCGTTAGATCTCTCTAAGTCATCCTCAGGTGCTCTGCTGTCCCCTACGAACTCTATCCTAAATAATACCATAAATAGTATTAAATCGAAATTAGTTGGTGTCGTCTCTGCCAGTAATGGCAATCACGACCTACCAATGAATTATAGTACTGACGGCTCCCCCGAACCGATCAGTAAATCATCTGTGACACCAGTGATTGTGAAGAAACCCCGTGAGCGAACAATGCTTCCCTGCGAATACTGTGGCAAAGCGTTCGATAGACCGTCACTACTTCGCAGACACCTGCGAACACATACCGGAGAAAAAGTATGCAATCCTTTAGATTTTTAATTAGCATTTAATTAGATCTCAAAAACAATTTAATTGGTTATTGCAATCATTGTATTCATATCTTTTGTCATTAGCCTCACGTATGCGATGTTTGTGGTAAGGGTTTCAGCACTTCGAGCTCATTAAACACTCACCGACGCATTCATAGTGGAGAAAAACCACATCAATGTAAGTACAAAACAATTTACTGATTGCTATTTTATATCTAAATAATACCTACTATTCTCAACACAATGTCTCAACGCATCAGTAATTCTCAATACAAGTATTCAATACAACAATATATTAAACATAGTATAGAGTAGTCTATTCAAAAGTCATCTCTTCCATAACTCACTTACAGTACTCCCCGGCAATTTGAATTGATTACTACAAAGCACTCGTTTCTAATAAAATATCTAATTGTTGTTTAGGTCCTATTTGTGGTAAACGATTTACTGCCAGCTCTAATCTCTATTATCATCGTATGACACATAATAAGGTAAATATTCCTAATTCTGTTATATTAGACTAATTTTGCATACATACTGCGCGCTCACTGTTGTTGATGCATAAAAATCACATACGTTCTGAACATGAGTTAATGTGATGCTTAAGTAAGCGTGCAATACATGCAATTCTATGAATACACTGCCTGTGCCTAGTAGTGAGTGTTCCTCTTTCTGTATACTCTTCGCAAAGCAGTATTCCATTGTTCTGTTGAGTAAATTGTTTTTATGCACTTTAGAATATGCAAAGTGTTTT
>JAQGCF010000061.1:0-16488 GCA_034699405.1 Hermanniella punctulata | reverse complement strand
TCCGCTTCTGAAAGAAAAGGAGATTATAGATTCGTTTCCACCCACCGTTTTTACAATTAATATGAATTCATTTGTTCTAAATGTCGACACAATACCAAAGAGAGTGAAACAGAAGATATCTACATTTAGATCGATTGAATTCATATTAATTGTAAAATTAAAATAATTTAATTAGTTCACCAAAGTTTTTGAGAACACGCATTATGTTTAATAAAGGCTGAAATTTACTGAATTTTATTATTAATTGATTATTATTGATTATTGATCACTGTATTCTTAAATAAATTGTGAAAGATTCTCGAGATCAATTTTATTTTGGATAACTTTTTGCATTTTAAAAATATTAAATTAGTCACACCTTTTGCCAAAGAGGTACAGACGCCTGCAAATCTCCTTGTTTGAACCCTTTTGTCATACCTTTAATCTCTATGCTTGTATATATATACTTTTAAACTTTTAGTATACCAGAAAAAATATTTTATATGAAAGATTACTAAAGTTTAAACATGGTGATTTGCAGGCATCTGTACAAAGCAGTTTTTTATGTTAGTTTTAAAGAGCAATCATAATTTGTTAGCATTCAAAATCCAAAGAAACAAGCAGATTATTATTATAATCGAAGTTGCAATTTTTAAAAATATTGGTCATACAAAAAAATGGAGGAAAAAAATCCACATATAAGGTTTCTTAAATTTATTTAACATATTTATGATGAAAATTATGTTTTTAAAAATACAATTTTTTTTAATTATAAATTTTGACTAAAAATGTTAATCAATCGGTGAGGAAACGAACCCCACAACTCCCCGTAAGTACCGGAGCGCGATACCTCTACGCCACGAAGGGTATTAACAGTCATTATATTGAGTTTCAATAGGTGTTATTATTTAGCAGAATTACAATTTTTTCTTTTCTGACAAATATTATTAAAATTTTCAACTTCGATTTTAATAGAGATCTTCTTGTTTCTATAGAAAATGTATGGTATCAAATTAAAGTGTAACGAACACGTCATATCCTAACCATAGTCTTATTCATATACACGTATACCACAGTATACTCGACTCATACTCTTAAGCAATAGTCTGACTCACACATACTGTATACACATATACTCATACAATAGTCTTACACAGGTACACCACAGTAATCATACACTAGTCATCGCTGTACACTACAGTCAATACTGTACTCACCTTAAACCTTACTATACAATAACTTATAAATGTAAAACAAATCCCATATTCACTCGCAGTCTATTATATACATTCAAGCAATAAAGTCAAATAGTTTTGATATCTCTGTGTCTTCATTCACTCAGCGTGGCCTCGCTGCCACCCGCGCTGAAGGGTAATTCACAGTACCCGTCGGTCAACACTGGACTACAACAACAGTAGAGTCATGTCACACATCAATCGTGTATACTCTTATTCTGACGCTCACATAAGTATCTCTTATTAGTCTCTACAGTATCTCTCACTCACACAGCTCACTCCACACGTGCATTTCACAGTGCACGCTCCCTCTCTCTCACACGTGACGCGTATTCTCCACGAGTACCCGTTACAAAAGCATTTTGAATTCTCTTTAAAACTAACTTAAAGAACCGCTCTGTACCTTTTGCCAAAAAATTGTGACCAAAAAAATATTTTTATAATGCTTTTCTATGCCAAAAATAATCTAAAATAAAACGGATTTCTACAATCCTTTACAACTTATTTAAGGATAAAATTAAAGAAAACACATTATACGACGTATAAATCTTCTAAATGTTAAAGTTATCCACATTAAAATTATTATAGAACAATGCCCAGCGCGTTTTTCTTTAGAGAGAAATATGAAACAATTACTAAATTAAATACTAGTCCGCGCTCTTCCATGGCGCTACTCTCCCCTCTAAGGTATTCAGAAATATTTTTGACAAATCGGCGACAAAACTTTAAATGTTTTATTTAATGTAGTGCAAAATAAGATAACTAAAAATACTTTTAACATGTAGTTTTTGTTAATAAAAACTATTTTTCCGTGTCATCTGAATAAAATTGTCTGTTTTAAAGCACTTTTAGAGCTATATATCTTTTCTATGAATATATCTTTTTTATTAACCATTATTAAAAATCCAAATGGTTCATAAAACGATAGTACATTGTACTGTTTATAAACAAATATAAATTATACCAATAGCCTCTGTAGTGTTAACACTTCAGAAAATATCACCCTTCTCTTTAAATTGGTATTAACTGAATGGAATATTTTATAAAATTTGAATAATTAGTTATTTAAGTTTTTAACAGTTATTCTCTAAAAATATTTTATATAACACAATAAAATCAACTACATAGCTACAATCTGTAATAGTTCTAAATATTTAATAGATGAATGTTACTATAAGGCCTTCTATTTTACAAAGCATTATAGTTTTAATTTTTCGATTTAAAAATTTTAATTTCAATACAGTATTATCAGTTCACTCGATCGTCTTCTAGTGTAAATAATAATAGTCAAGATTAATAATAGTTAAGAGTAATAATAGTCAAGATTAATAATAGTTAAGAGTAATAATAGTCAAGAAAAAATGAAACATTCCTTAACAATAAATGTATTTTACTTTTATAGAAGTCTTTAATGTATTTCTCAGGATTGTATACTATTAGAAATTTTAAATATTACTATTAATTGTAGCTCATAATTTTGCAAACTAGCCTTTTGCTTTTAAAGCCGTACTTCTTTACAATCTATCAAATTGTTAATATGTAACGATTTTCGCTAATATTTTTAATTAAGTTCTTAGTATTAAAACTTTATGATCTGTTAATTGGGTTAAGTTTAATTCCTAAGCATTATTACCATAACCACAAACTATTGTGACATTCTTTCCGTCACAATAGAAACACACCTTTCATTAGATCTTTGAAAAGAATCACATTCTGTTTGTAATTCTGGAGCTATTAAACCAGCAGCAAACTAATATTTTAAAATTATTTCACCAACGATGTTTAAAAATCCTGTCTTTGTTTTATCCACAATACCCAATACAATTCAAAATTTAATTTATAATCATATAATTAATGCAATAAATTCAAATTTTAATTTTCAAATTATATCAAGCGTTACAATCATATTGATATTATAGAAGTTATTAATTAGCACTAACGCTAACGTTGGCAGAAGCTTGAACTTGAAGACTAGAAGAATTCTGAATGAACAGTGCAAGGTTATTATCAAGAGTTTCTAAAGCATTTGCCAATGCCTGAAGAGATGCGTTGGCTGAGTCTTTGAGTTTGGCCACTGCGTTTTTCAAAAGAGTGGACAAATTACCCAAACCTGCTTTAACATAACTGATAAGGGTTTGTAGTTTATCTTTAAGACCATTTGCTAGACCTGAGGCTGCATTTTGAATGCCCTCTTTTATAGCATTGATATTATTATTTATGTTTGTAAACAAGCCATTTAAATTTGTGGTAATCTCAGAAACTAGATTATTGATTAAATTTAGTTTTGCCTGCTCTAATTCAGCAATTCCATTAATTACTTCTCCGGCTAATACTCCAATAGTATTTGTTATTTTGTTTATTGCGCCATCAATTGAAGTAGTAATATTATCAATTAAATTACCCACATCAATACCACCTTAAAAATATAGAAACTTTTACAATTAAATAAATGCAAAATTTTATATAACTAATACCAGAAACTCCACCAGAAACATTCGCTGATATCGAACCGCTTCCTCCATCTCCTTCTACTTGAACAGAAAGCTTGGCCTTAAGTTGTTTAAGAGAGTCGTTTAAACTGCTTATTACACCATTGATAGCAGGTCCGATATTTTCTAAAACTCCTGACAGTTTTTGTGCTCCTGCGACTTTTAAATTAGCCAAACCATTTACTAATGCACTCAACTTTTGTCCCAATGAATTGCCAAGATTGTTAATTAGCTGTTGAGCGGCATCAATATCACCTTTAACTTTTGATATAATAGCTGTCTTTGCATCACCAACTGCATTTTTCAAGGCTTCTATATTAGAACCAATCACTTCAAATAATTTCTTCGACTCAGTGTCAACATTAGCCAAAACATTTGAAAACACGCCTGGTAATTTTAATAGTTTTTCTCCAAGACTTTTCAAAAGTTGTGCTTGTAAGACAATGCCAGCAGAACCCAATTGATTGATATCAGAAGTTATGCTATTACAGGCGACTTCCAAAGGACTTAAATCAACTTTAAATTAAATTATATTTTATTAATATAATTGTTATACTTAAAACAGTCTAATACCCTGTACTGATGCATTCACTCCAACACCTCCTGAAACGTTCGATCCATTTACTGCAAAATATTATTTTTAAAATTAATAGTGTATTATTAGATATAATATATTATATATTATAATACCTGCACCACTACTACCGACAGATACCGTTCCACTTACATCGGCGGCGGCGTAACTAATAACTAATGCAATAATAACTGTTTTAAACATTTTAATACGTTTATTCTTTTAACGAATAAATTTGTGAATATTCTACTGATTTCTCTGTTCTTATATACTTTAATAACAACTGTAAAGTTGACATAAAATAATTGCTAACAATTAATTAAATTTAAATAATTATTATTTTTTGACAGTTTTAAAGTGTTTGAATATATCCTGTTTATTAGATTTACATGAAATCCTTACAATACAGTAGTAAAATATAACAATAAAATATTAGAAAACGGAAAATTATTAAACGACTGAATAATAAAATATTAATCAATTCTAATAGAACTTATGACTATACATATTTGACTAAATTGTACTTTTATTTTAAAAAGAAAAATTAAAAAGTTTATTTTTTACACAATAATAGTAGTTACTTAAATTACAAACATAAGTTACTTAAATAATTTATTTCTTATCAAAATTTGTGGGAAAAATGAGATTTTAATAATATTTTTTATTCCATTTTTAATATTAACAATATAAATGTGATATAATAGGTCTAAAAATATTGATCATTATAAATTTCAATACATAAAATATAATTTTTACTTAAAAATAAACATAATTATTCTATGTTTATCCTGAGCATCCTGATTCTGTAGTCGGCGGCATTTAAAAAATAGTGCTTGACGCTCTTTGAGTTTCACTATCATCCTTGCAGAATAGTGAATTTTTGTGGTAATATGAATGGTATTAACAAAAAGACTAAAAACCAGATAATTTTAGATATATTTTTCAATAGGAGGATTTGAGCTCAGTGCTTTTAATTTAGAAGCTAGTAATTAATGAACCTCGTGCTAAATTGTCACCTCAATTAAACGGCCACCAGTGAATAACTCTACAGAGCGGGATTAGCGTATTTTTTCCAATAATTTAAGATGTTGATAATTCACAAAACAATTTAACAAAACACAAATGTATTATACAAATTAAATATGATATTCTCTCAATACTCAGTTTATAATCTGACTTATGGTATGACTTAGATTAGAGTTCTCAAAAGGAAAGAAAATTCTCGATCAGATCAGAAAACTTTGATATTTAAATCAGCTCAGATCAGATTAGTTCTTCAAAATTTTTAGGTCAGATCAGATTAGAAAATATAGGATTAAATTTTTCCCACAGTATTTTATATCTTTTTTAGTTTAATTCAGGAATAACAAAGTTGGAAAGAAAGGGGAAAATTTTCTGATTTCCTCTAGTGAATATTTTTTATTCCCTTCCTTCAAAACAAAAATATCAAATGGTAAGCAATTTTTTATCTAAAGATAAAATTTATTGAATATTTTCCTTTAATAAAAATTTTTTTAATACTCCCTCGCCTAGTGAAATTTTTGAATAAGGAATCCCTCAATAGGGATGTCGATGTTTGGATATTCCTGGTTTAATTAAGATTTTGATAAAATTAATTTCATTTTTGGTTCAATTTTTAAAAAGTCAATTGGGTTTGAATTAATTGTGAATCATTTTTCTCTGAATTATACAATTTTAAAACAAATGTTTAAAAATTTTATTATTGATATAAGGATAGCTTTATTCTAAAACACATACTGTATTACAGTTTGATTGCAATCAATTGTGTACTATTTTCAATATTTTCTACAAATTTTCTGAGAATTCAAATTTTCTGATCTATTATATCAGATCAGATCAGTGACTTTTTGCTCAGATCAGATCAGAGTCAGCTCAGTTGAGAGCTCTAGTGCACTGTCATAAATTTCGTGTACACAAAATTATTTATTCTTTGCAAAACCATAATTCTATGAATATGTAACACACAATCCATTCAAAACATTCAAAATAATGAACTAATAAAAAAAATTCTATTTAATCTCAGAATTTACTACAATATTACTAAACAATAGCTATACATTCAAAAAGTACCTGTTTTGCCGAAACAGTAATTTATACATTTGATACTCTCGACAGTTTTATATTAATATTTTATGACTTTGAGTCCATTAAATGTTTTTATTTAATATTGAGAACATAATCGACGACAAAATAGGGAAAGTTTGACTATATTTATAAGATCTTAACTTTGACTCACTCTTACTTTGATAATCAATAGTATAAATTAGGGATATTTTAATGACTATACCTGTTAATCATGAAAGTAAAATGGATTACTGAAAAATATTATACTATATTGTGCTGAAAATTTTGTATCATTTCTTTAAATAATTTTTACATTTGTCTAATTAATCTTTTATATCGTGAAAATATTATGCAGTGTTCCGAGTGCTCAAGCACTATTTATCATTGAGTATCATGAATATCAATTACAATATAAAATATGTAAATGTAATACGAGTTCAATGAATAAAATGTTGTGATTGTGAATATTAGTGCGTAGTCATTACGAATAACTTATTAGTTATAGAAAAATATAATATAAAAATTTTTCTTATTATTTGTGACTTTAATACTGTATGAAATTTATGAGACATCAAACCGTTAATGTTTTGACATTATATGATATGATAGTTATACAGAACGATTCCCTTCACCGGGTGAAACAGTCAGTGGTAAACAATTTCGTAAAGGAACGGGTGGAAAAGCATCAAATGCTTGTGTAATGAGTGCAAGACTTGGATTATCAGTTGCAATGCTCGCAAAAGTAAATCTTTATTATAAATTACTCCAATATATAAACTCATACAATGTTTAACAACTTCTGTACAATAGTATTACACTTATATATTGTATCATTAATTATAAGTGCTTTCCAGTAATGTTAGCCTCAATTTTAGCGATGATTTTTAAACACATTAAAAAACTTCAAACTTCACTATAATTAGAAGACATTGACTTTAATTAAGTAAAATTACGTATAATTAATGTGTTTTTTCTCATTTTATTTTATTTTTCAATGAACTGATTGGAGACGATATTTTCGGTCGAGAAATGATCGACAACTTTAAAGAGCATAAAATTAATATCGGTATCAAATAAATGCATGTTTTTTGAGTCATTTGGTAAACAATTGATTTCTTAGATAATGTTCTAATAACAAAGGATGCCTTTACAGCCACTGCAGCCATTTGTGTCGCAGATAACGGTACAGTATTACTGTAATTCATTCAGTAGTTTTCAATTTTTATAATGTATTGCTTTGAGTTAGTCTTAAACATAATTTAGATAATGGAAAACAATGTCATATTTTATGATAATTTATCTAAATTTAGGTCAAAACACGATTGTTTACATTCCTGGACCCACAAACTTATTAATGCCCGAAGAGATTTCAAAATTAGAAAAAACACTTTTCAATAATTGCAAACTTTTCTTCACAACATTTGAATGTCTTCCTGAGACGCTATACGAAGCCCTATCATTAGCTCGTAAACAGGGAGGTATTAAATTGATTTTAATATTATTAATTATTTTTTAGTTAATATGATTTTGTTATACAGTATAATATTTTCTAATCAGATAATTGGCCCAAAAGTTGAATTATTTACTCATTATATAGTTTGCAAAGTCTTGTTAAATAGATTAAAAGATAAAAGTACTCATTGCTATCAATATAATAGATTAACTTAAAAATTATTCTCAGCTCAAAAATCAATAAAAGAATTCTCTCTTTATATTGACCTAAATTTTTGTGAGAATTTTCTGCTTAACTCAAATTATTTAATGTTTTTTATTTCTTTAAATATAATTTATAAATAGTTGAGTGTTTTCGCAATAATTTGTTAAAATAATAGAATTTTGAAGAGTTATTATGGCTTTTCTAAGATTTGTAAAGTATTGTATAGTCCCTCACGTTTAACGTAAATTAGATCTCAAAGAACACTAATGAGATTTGCACTTCATTTGGTTGAGAAGTAAAATAAGTGCTAATTGTTTTTAACCAATAGTTAATGTTTGGAAGATTAGACAAAATTAACTCAATTGTCACATCACATAACCTTTAGATATAAAATTAAATATTATTAATCAAATCTCAACCATTTGTGTTAATATTATTTTAAATATAATTATCGAATATAAAAGTTCAAAATTTTATGATAGGACACAACCAAACTACAAACGAAACGAACAAAACCAAATTATATACTGCGTAAAATGTGTTTGAGCATTCCTACCCCAAAGGGATAAGGAGAAAAAGTTTTTATAGTATCGGATATTAATAGTTAATAATTGATTGGAATTCATTTTATGACTGCTATATATCATTTATACCTACCTAATCAAACCCTTCCTAACTCAACTAAATCTAACCAAACTATGCAAATAACTTACGAAACTATCTCTTTCATCGATTGTAGGGGACTTTCTTTTGATTGATATTTTGAATTTAAGTTTGAAATTAATTACTTATTTTGATTTGTCTTTTATTATATTTTGTAATTCGATAAAGTAATTGATAATATAGTATAACACACTTTTCTAATGGTAATATAATTTTTGCCAATTGGTCTACTTTTTTGGACTAAATATGTTATGATATTAAATATGTTTGTGATTAAACAACAATATATTCGAGTTTTATTCACGAATATATAAATATATCGAAAAAATATTTTAAAATTCCAGACTATTTCAGCCAAATTGCTCTTACAATTACCAGACCCTTTATCATCCTTTCTTTTTGTATAAGAATTTGAGTCAATAAAATGTGGGTTATGTGCATACCATTGATGTAAACTCAAACAAAAAATCACAATCATTAGAGAACATCTTCCACTTCTTTTATCGTACTTTTGTCGTCAAAAATAAAATCTATTTCTATTAAGACTTAATTTTTTCAAACAAAATTGAATTTTAAAGCCTTTATTAAATAGTCTGAATAGTAATGCTTTCATGAGTTTAATGATTCATCAAATACAGAATAGTAAGAATAGTATAAAATAAATCAATGCACTGTATTTAATGACAGTTTTTTATAATTTAACTTTTCTTTTAGAACTTTAACAAAGTTAACGTTAACTATAAATATATAAAATAAATTTTTAATAAAGACATGATTTTTCATATGAAGCTATTCTTACAAACGTTATTAGTTATTAGTTTTTCTTCTTTATAATGAAATGGGAGTATTGGTAATACAATATTCTATAGTTATTTAATTCACTGTGTTCTAAGACTACTAAGAAGTTATCATCAATAAAATATTGGTAGTATATCTCGGCTCATTCCTACCATTATAAAGATGTATAGTAATTGAGGTATTATAGAAAAATCACTAATGAGACACTACTTTAATGGTAGTACATGTAGTATTGTATTATTCAATTTGATTTATTTGAAAAAATAATAAGTAATAATATATTCAAATGAATGCAAATTAATTTTTATGATAAGAAAATTATTGTCAAAATTAATTTAAAAATTTAAATTTCTTTTTATGTCATTTCAAAATAAATTTTATTGGCTCTCAAAGAAAATATTAATGAACTTATATTTACCAAACATTTATACTGTTAGTAAGATTTACTTCGCTTTAGACTTAAAGTTCAAATGTAATAAAGAATATAAAAATAATATTAAATATAAATAATTTATATATTATTTGACATTTGATAGTGAAAACCCTTGTAAACGGTGCGCCACCATTTCCAAAGCCTCCATCAGATAAAATATACCCATTATGTGATATCTTGTGTTTAAATGAAACCGAAGCCACAGTAATGACTGGTGTGGATGTAAAGAGTATAGAAGATGGAAAAATCTCGTGTCGAATCCTATTAGAGAGAGGATGTGGTGCTGTTATACTAACGATGGGAGAAAGTGGTGCTATTTATATGGATAGAACAACTCATTTTCATGAGCCCATACACGAAAAAATTACACCCATTGACACAACGGTTTGAAAATATTTATTTAAATATATTTATGAAATTCTCTAATTAAGTCAATTTAATCGTTGAGTGAGAATTTCAAACACAGATAGTTTTGGCCGCAGATAAGTGTTGACAAAAATATTTATTACTCCGAAAAAGTTTTGCAATCAGAAAGAAATATTCCGGTAGTAAATATAGGAAATGATTTCTCTAAAGACATTCAATACATGATTACTATATTTGAATTAATGCACAATTTATTACTTTGTTTTTCCACACATTTACTGGTAATCTGTATTACAGAATAACAATAAAAATAATATATATTTTAGTGAATTAATTGAAAAAAAGGAAATGTTGGGAACGATAATAGATATTGCATTTTATAGATAATAATTTATTGTTTTTTTGGTCATATAATCTAATGTCAGAGTTGAACACATTCGCCAACTCTTTATTTGCTAAACGATTAAATTTTCAGTGAGTTTTAGTTTACATATACAGCAAAATCTGTTCTCCGAATAGAGTGTGACCTTTCACCTTTTATATTATCTTTCGTTTAATAATGGATTCAAATTGCATGTCATCCTAAGTTTGATTACATGAATAATTAACTGTTACTCAATAATTTAGTAGTCATTAACTCTTATCTAATGTTAACGTCTATAGAATTAGTTCATTAAATATATAAATTACTCCAATAATGCTTTGAACCACATTTAAAGACAATACTTTTTCAAGAAATATAAAAGCAGTCTTAAAATGTAATCCAATGTGTTTTTATATTTATTTGAAGAGTTCTTTTAGCCAACTGTAATATTTAGTGTTTTAATTAGAGCAGCACTACATATAGCGTATATTTCATAAGACCACTCGTTGTAGAATTTAAGACTTCAATGTGCGAAATATTAAATCTATTTCTTTAAAATGTTTTCCAAGTACTAAAACAACATTATATGTAATATAATTTGTGAATATTCTCTGTTAAAAGCAAAATAACTTGTTAAATAATCTATGAAAGGGTGTAATGTGATTGAGATATATTTCTGCCTACATTTTATAACATATTTCTACACGTTATTTGATGTGTATTGGATGCTAATAATTGAACTCTTTCACTGGAACACATTCCTTTCCCTGTCTCGATCGAAGTACTTTTCTTTCAGACACCCGAAGTCATTAATATTTGATTATAATGAGTAAATTTGTCCAATTTTGAGATTTTCAAACCTAATCTAAGAAATGGGCAGTTGTCCAAACACTTTATAAAAAGTATACTATACATTGTGATCAATGCAAGAATAGCTACACTTCTCGACTTTCAAAACATTTGAAACATTTACTCAATTATAGATTAACTGAAAAAAGATACATAATTTGCAATTACAAGTATTACATAATTAGTGAACAAAATAATCTTTAAACAAATTCTCTAATTTATAATAGAGTTAAAAATGTTATTCGATTGTTATTAAAATTAATCATTAAATTAGTCATATGTCTCAATAAATTCAATAGAAATGCAGACAACATAAAAAATTTAACCAAATTATTTATGTATGCCGTCTCGTCTACGTCCATTACACCAACCTCCCAAGAGAACACTGCCCAGCTCCTATGCAACGTGTACATTTTAAATTACAAATAAATGTTTTTAATGATGTATCAGTGGGTGCAAGTAATGAGCTGAGAATTTATAGGACTGATGACTTTCTAGTCCTATTCATGAGCATTTATCAACTAAGTTGTGTTTGAACCCAACACTCACTGATTAATGTTGAGACAATCACACTAAAAGTTGAGCTACCCAAGGCTCCTATCGCATATTAATGTATGTCATAGACTTTAATCATTGCATTGACATTGGACTGTATTTTTGTGAATTGTTGAGATAACCGAAATTTGATCTCTCGGAAATGTAGGGCTCTAATTATCTTAGTGCTAATGATAGTAAAGTTTTATATCACTCACACCACTTAGAATATGGTAATATTTGTGAGGTAGATGTTTAGCTATACTTATCACAAAAGATCTATAAGAATGTAAACATAGTTTAAAACATTTTAAAATGAGAAAAAACTCAAAGAATATTCACTTTTTAAAAAATAATGTATTTTTCATAGAGATGTAGTTTGAAAAGTATCTCAAATCTCTTATTAAACTTTGAAATGTATACAATTTAAAGCATCATTGAAGACGAGTGAGTGAGTCTGATAGGAAAATTGTGATCGATTACTAACGCTCTTATTTATATATATAACAAATAGTCAAATATTTTTAGTGTGTTTAACCTTTCTTTGAATGAAGTGTTTTTACGCTACTCCGGAGTTCTTCACTTTTTTATGATCTTCCGGCGCCGCTTCTGCTCAATTAAGAAATTGGATCTCTTTCTTATATTGTCTGTGTTTGTATTTTTGTGTACACTTAAGTTCTACCGGTGTATCTTATAACTAAAGGGCAGACCTTTGCATATTTCGAATACCTATTCCTATCGGATGATTCAGAAATAAATGAAAAATTTATAATTAATAATATTTACACAAAAATTTTAATGACATTAAGTTATATGATTGACATTCAGACAAATTCTATAAATATTTTTTAATAAAAATTTCTTAATTTAAATATTTTTTGAATAAATTTTAATTTTAATACATAGGGAGCTGGAGATGCTTTTATGGGCGCATTGGCTTATTATATGGTTTCTCACACTTCGTTGTCAATGCAAGAAATAATAAAACGATGTAATTGTATTGCATCTAAATCTGTATTAAAACAGGGAACACAAAGTAGTTATCCGTATAGACATGAATTGCCTCCCAGTCTTTTCAAATGATATTTAATTTTACAAATAGTTTCCCTCTAATTAATATTTTATTATATACTTCCCGACACTAATATTGTATGGTTAACTTGAGCTCTATTTCTGCACAGTTAGTAATAATATACTACAGCTCCAGAATTATAAATAAAATTTAATTTTCGTCATTAATTGAGCGCTAATATGAAATGATGTGAAAATAATTTAATATTTTATGAAATTTGTGGAAAACTTTATACTCTTATGTGATAAATGTCTCAAAGAATTTAATTTTATAAATTGAATCGATTTAATCAAATAAAATATTAATTCGTAATAAAAATCTATTTTCTTAGAAGAAATTTATCAAATTTAATGAATTCCTATCTTATGAATCATTACTTATTCTGTGAATTTTTGTGATCCCTTTCACTTCTTTATTGAAAATTTATATTTTGGACATAAGATAATGGAGTGAATCAGCTATTTGTCTCATTTTTTCTATTTTTTCAAATCCAATAAACGTTTTACTTTTGTTACAAATGAGATCCACAATCATTAGAGTAAAGCTATTCTTATTGATCATCACAACAGATATAACTAATGTCTAGTACTGTATATAAACTACTGTAATATACTTTTCATTATTATACTGTATATATGATTGATTTATACAAGTCTTGACATCTCTCTACTTAAATGCTTTCATGAATTGTGTTTTACAAATAAAATAAGTTATAACAGAATATAACGGAATTGAATGGAATAAAATATTGAATAATTCGTTAGAATTTAAAATTTAAATAATTTTGTTTTTTAATTAAGCAATATTTTAAAAACAAAGTAATAAAATTCTTAATATAGTGTAATAATATTCTGTTATTTATTATTCTGTTATTCTATTCTCAATTTCAATTCTTGAGTTCTCTCGAGTACTTATCCCAAACCCGCATAAATCAAATACATTGCAATGCAGTATAAATTCAGGTAATATTGGAAATTGTTTCGTCAAAAGATTCCAATCTTTTTCTCTATTTTTTATTTATTGTAAAATTTGAGTCAATTTTAATTAAAAATAAAACGGATTTTGTTTGTTATTAATGTTTACCTAATCAATAGAATCCAATTTAATACACGAGTTCATGTCTTTATTACCTTGAAATAAAAAAATTAAAGTTCACCACAACTCAAGGTTTTGAGCGATAGATAATTTATAAAATAAAAATTGTATTAATTAAAACACCATTTAAATGATATTTAATTAATTTTTATTTATTAACGCCAAACACATTGTTTGCTTTGTCTTAAGTTTATTAAAATAATTTTATCTCAAAAGTAATATTTGTTTATTCTTAGACTCAATTAACAGGAACTTTGATTTTTTCGATAACATTAAATTTAATTAATTTCATAATATTTTATATGTTTTTAAACTTAATTTTAAAAATTACAATCAAAACATTTAATATATCAATAAATTTATGTTAAGAAATATATTTTACAAATAAATTATATGAAATGTGAGTTTTAATATGAAAATCTGGATAATGAGTAAACAAATAAATAATTGTCAACAAAATTAATTGTATTCCGAAGACATAATTAAAAGTAATGTCTCAATAATAAAGTAATGTTAGGCAATGCACTCATTTGTCCGAGTAATTGGGATTTTTACACCAGTGCACTTTAGCTATTACTCCATTGTTTTCACCATTTTTAACTGCTGTTTGACCGACTTGTCCCCCAATCACTGAATTATTACTATTGCTTTTGCTTCCACTCGGTTTATTTCGAGATTTGCTTCCATTAGTGCTTTGACTTGAATTCATAGCACAACATCCGTTGACGTATAGAATAAATGCTGCCCTAAATCTCGTCGATAAAACTGAATATATCTAAATATAGGAAAACAAATATTTCAGTTCAAGTAATTTAATTTAAAGTTCGAGAAAATCTCTAAACTTACCAACGGATTGAGCGAACTATTTAAGTAATACAAACACCCTATAAAAAAATTATTCAAATATTTGTAAGAAAGAATTGTAATGTTGAGCACTGTATAGTGAAAGCAATTATGTGAAAAATAATGCATTGAACTCAAAATTTTTATTAAATGTTGAAATACTGTATATTCAAAGTTATAACTATTTAAAAGAATCACAAAAAGATAATTACCTGCAGAGAGGAACAGGACCTGATTGACTTGTCTTAATGTGTTCGTCCAATTAGAATACAGACTAACGTATAGGAATAATAGTCTTTGTGCATGAAATGGACACCAACAGAATGAGAATACAATCACAATACAAACTAAATGTATGAAAAGATAGAGTACTTTTAGTTTTCTTATATTCTAATCTCATAATTGTTAATCAATTATTTTGTATCGTCTCTATTGTTTGAGACACTGGAACACTAGAATACGTGCCTAAACTGAAAACACATTTCGAGGCTTTTCTTCAATCGATGTAATGATTGGAAAAGAATAATATATTTCTATTTATATAATTTATTCTAGAAATAGAAAATTCAGTTTACAGTATATCCAAACAACTCTTTTGATATTCTTTTGGGTTTTATTTTTATTCTAAACTATTCAACAAAAGATCTATACAAATGTGTGTACCTTTCCTTTCACTTTACCTTTCTTACAAACTTTTTATCGAATATTAACTCCGTCTGCTTTATATAATGTGCAAACTATCTTAATTGTTTACATTAATATTTACACAAATAAATTAAATATAAGTTAATTCATCATAAATTGAGTGTATGCTTATCTAAAGCAAAGTAAGTTTTAATTTAAAATCAATTTTTTGGATCAATAAATGTGGGGGAAAAATCCAAAAAATTCTTATTCATTACATGATTCGTATAAAAAGTTAAATTTTGTTCAAAAAATGTTCTCTGAATTACAAAAGTGATAAATTGTTTTTGATGTCTCTTTTAAACTATAGTTTTATCTATTGATAGCTTCAAATAATTTTTGGCTTTGAAGAACAGTATTGTCATTCATTCTAATTAAATTATAAGCTTTATTTTCCAAACAATGGCAGTGAGCACATTGAGCACATTGAAATGGGTTATATTTTTAGAACAAACATTGCACAGAAATTTTACATTCAGTGAAATTTTATACCTTTATATAACATTTAATTCTTACTTTTAGTATATGAAAATTTCATACATTATTCATAAAAGTCATATTCTTCCACATTAGACAATCGATCTAATATTTATATTTTTAGTAAGAGTAGACAATAATTCTTTTAATAACAAAAACACATTCTTGCCTAGTGCACTTGATCTTCTTGTCACTTCTCCATAGTATCAGAATATTGACTTTAAAAAGTTATGGATATATTAATATACATAAATCAATTACAATTTTGACTCTGATAATTTGTGAAAATTC
>JAQGCF010000060.1:0-16515 GCA_034699405.1 Hermanniella punctulata | reverse complement strand
GAGGCCAACACTACATATGATGTATTGATATCACGATTTTGGTTCACTCGTAGAAAGAAATAATAAAATCATTTTTTTTATTGGGAGTTAAAAATTATTGGATTATTTACTCGCAATATCTCTCACTATTTCTTTGCCTCAAATGTCGGAATTATTTTTTTATATAATTTTTACGATTGATTATTGAGTTCAAAGTACTTAAAAAATAAAAGTTATGGATCTGGAAGCAGATGTTATCATCGGCTCTCCTATCCGACACACTTTACTCTTACTGTACAATCAATTACGGAATGAGAAATAGAATAAAAATCGAGAGAGAATTTTGCTCTTTTGAGAATCACTTCAGACCCCAATGTAAGTCTTAGTCTATATTTTTTCTCTTTCGAGTGGATAATAAGTTTTCGCATTCAAAAGGATTATAACAGAAAGTACTTTCTATGACATGAAACGGCATAACACAATCCATTGACATTCTCAACGACATCCTGTCATCACTGATATTGAATTCAGTTAAAAAACTGTGAGAAGAGAGCATAAGATAGAAATAAGAAGAGAGAGTAAAGATTATGTGAGAGTGGGAGAGAGCGAGAGAGTAAAAATAATAAGAGAGAGAGCGAGAGATAGATAGCGAGAGAGAGAGAGAGAGAGAGAGTGTGTGTGTGTATATAAAAATGATGAGAGAGAGAGAGAGAATGAGAGTGAGGAGAGAGCGAGCGAGAGAGAGAGAGAGAGAGAGAGAGAGAGAGAGAGCGAGAGAGAGGGAGGGAGAGGAGAGAGTGTGTTTGGGGCAAATTTTTAATCTGGTATTCTTGATATGATTGAAAGAAAATCAATTTCATTATCAATCAGAGGGTTATATCGAAATCGTTTTGATGGTAACTAAGAAGTGCCGCACAAATGAATTAAAAATAGGGGAAAATTCTTTTGGTGTTTAGCTCAAAATGCGTTACGAGTAGTAGGATATCATATGAATGCAATCGTGATCTTTCAATTTCATTAAGTCTTTAATCAATTATTGCCTCCAATGGCTGACAAGTAAATTTAGATTAAGGAAACGCAACTCAAAAATTCTGATCACCGGCTAATGAATACTAAGACTCAAATTAAATGTTAAATTAAATGCAATCAATACCATAGATATATTCAGTAGTATTTAAAAAAGAGGAGGGAATAAACACCAGAGCTATTGAATAACGCTTTTCTCAAATATTTGTTGTTAACAAAAATGAAAATTAATTGCAATCAATTGGAGTTAAAAATTAATTAGTATTTTATGAAAATATTTTAAGCAAAATATCTCTTTTTTCTGGCAATGAATTTGAAAAATTTATTTTTAATTTTGGCGAAAAATCTTTTATATCCATAGCTTTTGTGGAATTTATTGGCGAAAATGTTTTGCAAATTTAAAATATTATTTATCTAAACATAAATATGTAAAACAAAACTAATATTGATCGCAAAAAACAAGTACACTATCCCTACATTGAATTTTGTGATAAACTTATGATTTATTTCGTTTCAAAATCAATTTGCATTATATTATAAATTCTCAATTTATGACTGATTTTATACTGGATTTATATATTGTATTTGTGAACTCCACACACGAACTCCATACACACTGATAATAGGGAGTATAATTTGATAGAAAAAATTCTGTATAATATTGATATCAAAAATAAGACGAGTTTTACTAATTTATGACGATTTTTATATATCAAATACGTTGGCGTATATGAAAATGCGTCAAAACTTCTCGACTTTAATGTTAGTAATATTTAACTCATTTATCTGGAAATCCAAAATTTTATTTTATCTCATAAAGCATCAGAAAATGTGTTGGCTTTTAATATATACCCATAAATATTTAAAATAAAATATTTCAATATTATATTGTGATATAAGAGATAATAATGAGTTATTATTAATATAATGCAAAACATAAGAAATTCCGATTTTTATTGATAATTCTCTCATATGCTTAACCTTTTACTAAATTATTTAATATTATTCCATTCAATATTAGGGAAAAACTAATAAAATTATTTTTCATTTATAATTTATTCTGTCCGTCAATTAATTAAAAAACTCATAAAATTTATAGTCTTTGAATGTTATTTAATTTAAAACTTTTAAAATTTTAGAACTTTTTTATGTATTTTTGGTCAATAGCTTTTAGATCTCGATTTGAAATCTCTAAAATATATATAATTTTTAAGGAAAATCGGGTGAAAAGCAGTCGAAAGTGTGTTAGAAAAATATTTGTAAAAATAAATTTGAGTCACAGTATCTTATAATCTGAATCGATTACCAGATATTTATCACTCATTTAATTATGAAAGTCAGCGACAAATTCCAAGAAATATCATAAATCTATAGATACCTTAGTGTCTATTTTCTCTACTATTTTTCCAGTAATACATTGGAGAAAAGTTTATATTTTTTCAATAAAAGGAAAAAAATTTTACGACTATTTATATTACTTTTCTGAAACATTAGAGACAGTGACTGAAAGAATGAGATATTTAAGTGCAGTACTTATACCGAAACTAACTTTTATGTTAAAATAAATCTAAAAATTTCTAAATAAACTATTTTAAAACATAAACAGAGGGAAAGAAATAACTTAACCAAAAACTATCCCATAACTAGGAATAGCTTTAATGAAGAGCAGAATTGTGTTCATCTTATCATTAATGGCGTTCAATAATATGGGTATCTAAGAGTACATAACCAGATAAATGAATGGCTAAGAATTTTTATGGCAATTAAAATGATAATTAAGATAAGAAACAATTTAAGAAAAATGGATTTGAAATTGAGAAATGTTAGCAAACGTTTGAGTGAGAGGAAGAATAAATACCAAATATAAAGAGTGCATCAAATGCATTGACCCGGGGCTTAACGTTTATATATTTAGGTGGACTGTTATGCCATAAAAATAGTTGATATTATAAAAAAAGTCATTAAATCAATAGAAAAATAATTTTCTGTTATATTTGAAGACAATTTAGTCGTAAGAATACGTTCGAGAAATTAAAAGGCATTAAAATAAAAACATAATTTTAATAATCCTTTCGAAGTCTCTAATCATAATATATTTGCCGACATTAGGTATAATAATAATAAAAAGACAGTTCATTTGTCATCTACAGAGTGAGCTCGGAGAGAGGTTCCACGGGTATCAATAAAAATCTACTTAAAGGCGCGGTCTTTCTCCGACTCGACATAAAATTATTGTAATTCAGTTCGAGAGCAGAGCTATAAAACCCAGTGAAGTCATAGAAAGGCATTGAAAGCCACCCACATATCACTGTAAAATCGAGATTTTGCAAAGTTTGCCCTTAAATACAATTTAGTGCACCAAAACTTAGGATAACTTTTTTGTCATTCTTTTGTAGTAAAATTTCGGTCAAATAAATTGATTGCAATATCAACAAAGTTGGCGACAGATTTATCTCTTTTTGCTCTCTGGCAGGCCTTTAAGCCTACCGTTAAAGTTGCCAAAATACATGATACCATTAAATGGGTCTTAAAATAGTATGTGAAAGAGTGTGAGGGATGTGGAAAAGAGAGTGAGACCAGAAATTTATCGGGTTTTTAAAGAAGCTCTTCGTCTAATCTATTTGTCGAATGTCTTAAAACAGACCAAAACTTACATGTTTTCTATGAAAGGAAATGTGTTTTTCAGAGGAAAGAGGAGGAGATATAAGAAATTGAATTGTTTGGTATGCGCTTTGACTTTAATGTAAAACACGTGTGAGTATTAGTGTTAGGAAAAAGAATATGTTGACCACAATCAGACTATTCGTCGGTCTCTAATGTTTTTAAACTTTATTTTGACTTCAATTCAAACACTAATCATTAGGAATCGTCTGAGACATGAAAAATATAATTTTTTCCACTGGTTGTGGTGGGGAGGGGAGAGAGAGAGAGAGAGAGAGAGAGAGAGAGAGAGAGAGAGAGAGAGAGAGAGAGAAGAGCATGAGGAGTATAAGATAGCGACAAACGTGATTACATTTCACGAAAAGCACAAACCATCAGACCTTTGACACTAAGATGTGGGAGTCTTAAGAAGATATGCGAAACTCTCTAATGTGTGGTACATGAATGCCAAATGATTTCACGAAGCTATACATTCCATCCGCTTATATATCAGTATTTGTTTTCTGTCTAACACTCAATTCCACGAAAATTATCTCAAACTTTTGTGGAGTATTTGGTTTAACGGATTGACTGAACCCCATCTCCAGTCACACTAATTAAGCTATAACTCATTGTGACTCTGTTTGGAGTAAATGCACTACTTGTGCTCCAAATATGTAAATAATAAATAACTGACAAACTTCTAATCAGAGGACAATTTGTTAGCATTAATTAAATTCTTAGAGTTTTTTAGTCAATTACTAGTACAGGAGTATTGGTGTCAAACAAGACATTTTAGACTTACGGTACTAAAGAACTGTCAGATTTAAAATTAAAATTTGTTTGCTTTAAGTTTGAGTTGAGGTCAATGTTATTCTAAAAGTTTGTATTTATTTGTATTTTTTCAATCGATTTCAAAATTATGGCAGAATTTTGATTGAAAAAAATTGATAGCAATTTATCATAAAAATGTAGGGAAATGTAGGAAAAACACATATTTTGTATGAATATATCTAAAGCTACTTTAATACGTGTTACGAAATGAATATTTAATTTGAGATGAGCGCAGATAGCTTTTAATAAAGAGGCGGACAGTCGTGACTTACATTATATGCAAACTTAATATTAATGATCAATATTTGTGTTGATTTTTATTTAGGAATTCATTTGTTTTAAAGGCATTTGTCTTCTATGATAAGGAAGTCTAAGCACAGCCAAAAATAATTGGACTAAAATTAAGCGAAACCTATGTGTGTGGAAAACAAGGAACCAGAAAATCCTAAATCAAATATGAGTTTAAATCCATCGGCTTTTTTGTACACAAACTCCACAAAACAAATCTCAAAAATACTTTGTATTCCATAATAGATGAGTGGGTTCTTTGGCAGACGTGGGATGTGATGAGACCAACTCATCACCCGAAAGATTTTGGGATTTACTTATATATCATTACCATTCAATCAAAAGGCGGCTCTTTTTATGTAATATTAAGTTAGGTTTAAGTAAATGTGAGTCCAGTAAAAGACTTTTTGTCTATAATGAATGACTGGTTAAGTCTCTAATTGTATACTCGAATGCGTGTAAAAAACACAACACTAATGGATAACAGAATTGCAATTTTCGATAATCAGTAATAGAAATGTCAGAATAAGATTACAGACAAACCTAATAATAGGTACGATAAAACAGGAACACAAAAAACAAATGACCTCTCATGAGAACACACAGCGTTGGAGAGGGAGGGCGAGTAAGAGAGATGAGCTAATATACATAGAGTGTGAGAAATATTTAACACAAACTACAGTACAAGTCATAAAAATGGTTGCAAACAAATAGTATAAGTGTTCAATAGGTAGGTGTATATAAAAAAAGGCAAACAATAACTTATATATTAATGTTGTCATTGTTTTATGGCAGCAGTAAATCATTTTCGGTTATAGAAAACAAATCGACAAAAGAAGTAGAAATAAAAATAAGTTAACTATAAAAACCCTTAACCTATGAGATAACCACAGATACGAGACATGGAGTAAATGTGTGGATCAAAGTAAGGGATTTCAAGATTTTTATTACTGGTATTCTCGCGCAAAGTGCACACCATATAAGTGAGATGTGTTTGAGAATAGTCGAGAGCGCAAGGAGGAAATCCTTTAGCGCTTAAGAACGCTTAAGATCTCCATTTGATTCCGTCACGTTTGGCATTGAATTGCATTTTTCTTTTACTGTTTTAGTTTTTCTTTCTGCTCAAAGATAAAAGAGATCTCAAAAAACTAAATCCCTTTACCTAAGAAGGCCATCGGGTCGAGACGTACTCCTCTCAGAATACATTATATACAATATTTTACTTAATATTTTGAGAGTTGAAAACATTTTATGACATAAAGTGAGAGAAAAATAAAATTAAATAAAGTTTTTTTCTTATCTCCGAAATAAGAAAAAAGTTTTTAAAATCTAATAAAGTTTAAACTTAAAAGAATTCTTCTCAACTCTAATACTCGGGTAATACTGTTATATAATTTTATATAAAAAAATTTACAAAAAAATCCTTTTCTTACACACATATTATCTTCAGTTAGGAATATAAGTAAAAAATATTTTCAATAAATTAAAATATAATTATTTTAAGAGAATTTTTTCTCTTTTCTAGAAAAGAAATTTCTTCTCATAAGAGATGAATAAGAAATTATTTATTATGAAAAGAATGTATAAAATAGAGAGAAAAAAGTTTAATTGCTTTGAAATTCTGCATTTCTTAGAGAAAAAAAACTTGATTTAAAGATAATGACTAAAACGAATAGGATCTCAAAATCGCACATTTGATACCATTTTTCTCAGTAAGAATCTGCTAAAAAACTACCAAAAACTGGACTCTAATTAATCACTACAAGTCAGGATAAATTACAATTTTTTAAATCCGTATTTTTATGATTTAATTTTAATTTTGTTTTAGTTTTGAAATTTTTTTTCTCTCCATATAATACCTCTCAGTTATAAATTGGAAATTGCTTTTCATAAATGAGATACGAGTGGGAAAAAAGTTGTTGTTTAAACAATAAGTATTTTTAGGGATGCTTTTAGTGATGATATTTTTTTGTTGTATAACAACAAAAGAGTGAAGTTTTGAATAACAAACAGGAAGAGCTCAAAAGCTACAGTGATTTACAAATAATTACATTTTTTAAAGCACTTTGAATTAGATAATAAAACATTAAGAATGAAGTGTATTATGACTTTAAAAGTGTTAAAATAAAAATTTCTCTCATATATAATAAAGTATATAAAAGTCTATTTGACTCATAAACTCAAATGTTATTAATTTATTAGTGAATACTAAACAGAAAATAAGTTTAAGAATAAAAAGCAATTTATTTGATGCAAATGTTTTGAGTAAGAGATCTCTAAATAAAATTAAGAGAAAAATCTAAAATATTGTTATTGTGACAAATATGAGATTTTTATATTGTATTTGATATTTAATGCGCTTGTGTTTGATTGTATCACATCCACAAAAGAACTACTGTGTCTAAAATAGCGGACGTATTAATCAACTATAAATAGTATTCTATACACACACTAAATGTTACCCCAATAAAAGTTTACATTTATTATATATATTTTTGATATTTTATTTTAGTTTTCTTTCTCCTACTCTATGACTGAAAATAGCATTTATATAAAATGGGTGTAACCTAACCAGCAAACAGTCGGAATATAGTCTGTACTGACCATTTGGTGAAGACATATATATAATAGATAGCAATAAAAAAATATTATTAATGATTTACACGACAGGCATTGGTATTGTGTGACAATAGAAAGTTGTGAACAAAAAAACTTTGAAATGAGATGAAAGAGTAAAAACCGTTTTATGAATATTTGATATATTCTTTGTTTACTGAAAAATATATTAAAGAAATTTTTCTCATATTCTAATGCTTTATATGTTTATATCATTTATTATTATTAAATTAAAATTATAAAAACTTTGACAAAAAATAATCGAAATATGTTTTATATGGAAAATCGATTCAGTTATTCATGCGATAAAAGTTTAATCAATTTTGAGTTATGAAAGATTGGATTATGCAATGGATTATGTAATCAGATGTATAAATAAAGTTATAATAAATTAAAACATAAATAAATAATTTGTTAAATTTGTCAGGAAATAAGACTTCAGTAAAAAAGGTTACCCAATCATATCCAATCATATTTTGTTATTCAAATCATAATTTTAAATAAAATCTGAATTCATTTATCATTTTTATCGGAAATTTATTACCAATTTTGCTCTTATTGTTCAAATTATATCAACTTTTTCGCACAAAAAATATTTACTAAATTTTCTATTAATTTTTGAACGCAAAGACAAATCATTTTCCAAACAAAATACTTCTCAAAGTCAGAGTAGAGTTAAGTAAAATGAGTAACAAAAACAATTCAGTGATAAATGATGTCAACTGAACAATAATCGCATTCAAAATAGTACACATGTATAGAAAAAAGTTAAGGAGAAGGAAAAAACGAGGCAAAAACAATTGGGGTGAACTATGTATGCAATAGTTGGGTAATACTGCGCAAACCATATATCACTTTTTGATGAGAATGAGACAGTGAAACAAACCATAAATTATATTATATTTTTTTTTACTTAAAGTAATCTATATTATACATTTAAAAAACGTGAAGCATAGGTAGTACACACAGAGAGCGACAGGGGAAGAAAAAACACAAGGAGAGACAGTTGTACACCACCCAAATTTTCAAAGTTAATGATACAGTTATACAAATAGCTTAAAGTTTGTATATATTGGAAACGTATTAATCATTATTTAAAAAAATTAAGACTAACTTATTATTACAGTTGGAAAATAAGTAAAAATCCATACTTGACTTACAGTGCATTTAATGTGTTTGTATTTAGTGGCGAACATTGAGATGGTTTATTTTTTGTTTGTCATTAATATTTTCCGAAAAGTTTTTATTAATGATGGCTTAAAACGCCAAAAACAGGACCAACAGCTTTAAATACTCTAAGAGTTTGAGAAATTTTCTCACCTTTTCGTTTAATATTTGTAAGGAATATATTTAGCCGTTTCAATGATTTTTTAAGAGCTCTACAATTGTAAGCACAAGAAGTATTCAATTAAAGTTAGGGCCAAGAAATTAAACCCAAAAAGTTTATTGCAAAGAACACACACAGTATTTGTAGTATAATATACGCTCTTCAAGAGTAGTTATTAACGATACTTATATGAGTGGAAAAGGGGTCGCTCTTAATGATGGCTTCAATGAAAAAACGGGATGTAATAAATGATTCCGAAGAGTTTCAATAAGAGTTTCCTTAATTTTAGGCTAAGATTGAATTTTTCTACAAATCTTTTTAAAAGTTTAATGATTTAAAGACACATAAGAAGTCTATTCAAATGAATGGAGAAATTTAGCACAAAATAACAAAAAACTAGTGAATAAGAAAAACATATATAAAAATAAAACTTTACTCACAGCCATAGATCACTCAATTACAAGTATTACGAGAGTATATGTATT
This sequence comes from Hermanniella punctulata, assembly GCA_034699405.1. Lineage (NCBI taxonomy): Eukaryota > Metazoa > Arthropoda > Arachnida > Sarcoptiformes > Hermanniellidae > Hermanniella > Hermanniella punctulata. The sequence continues at coordinate 7,320 of JAQGCF010000060.1, read as the reverse complement.
AGATTAGAGTTCATTGAAAATGCAAAGAATTTACGTCAAAAAATAAAACTCAGAGAATGTTAAATATAATAAACATTATGCGAGAGACCCATCGTTTGAGACACTTATCGATAGGGATTAGAGAAGAGATTAATTTCACAAAAGTTTACTAAAGAATAGAATTATTAATAAAAGCCTGAAAATTGAGCGAATATTTGAATATAAAACACATAAAACAGGAAGAATTATAGGAATTATTGTGTGTGAGAGAGGATGTTAGACAGGGGGCAAAAGAGCAGAACTCAGGAATCAATTGACAGTCAGATGAGAAGGATTTTTAAAGATATTTTGGTTGTTATTGAAAAACTTAACAAAAAAAATCGTAAAATAGCCGTATTTTGAGGCCAATATCACAGCTTGAGTTTCATAAAACCATTGATAACAATAAACGGTTTGAAAAATATGCAAAATTTTTGTACTAAAAAAATCTTAGAATATCGACAGACACTCGAAAAAACTTATGTTAAATAAGTTTATAAGAAGATTATCGGCGATAATATCGATAAGGAGAGTGTCTTTCAAATTTTGAATTAGAAAATCTTAGGGGAAAATATGAATTACATTTTCTTCTTCTTTATATTACATTCGGGGAAGGGATGGTATCGGTGTCTATCATTGCTGGGAGCGATTGGGAATTTGTCAATCATCGGAGCGTGTATTGCGATTAAATAATAGCACATAAGATATAAGCAGAAAATATTAAGCAAAAACACAATAGAATGCGGGTTACAGTCAGTCAGGCCAACAGTGGAGTAAAACTGGTACCCAACCCAACAAGAATCACAAGTAGAATGAGTTTTACGCCTCCCCTTATGAAAGGAAAATAGGAGACATTTTTCTTATTCATGAGATAAAAAGTGTAAGTCTTTTGTTATTTTTGCAAACAATTTAACCAATAATTTCCTAAATCTAACGTAAAGTAAAAATCGTTATCTCTTCGCGAAATACAAATATTTCTTATTATAATTTTATTTCTTGTTTTTGTTTTGTGAATAATTTTTTTTACAAATGATAGAAAAGCGTTGTGAAGGCACTCGATATAAACTAATCTAAGCAGACGTTAGAAATTGCTTATATATTATGCTTTTTATAATCTTTTAAAACAACACTTAAGGGATATAAAAATATTAGAACAATAGAACGATTCATATATTGGTTGGAGAGCTAAATAAGTCTACAATAAAGTGAAGGTTAAGATGGGGTGAGAGAGAGAGAGAGAGAGAGATCATTACATTTTTGCTCATCAATACAAACCTGTTAACGCTTGTCAGTTAAAATTATCGGTCAAATGGGCTCAAATAAAATTTTTAGAGGAGTAGACGACTCTTAACAATAATTTTTATATCAGAATTATATAAATACTAATATAAATAGAATTAAAGTAAATATTTTAGGCCTTCATTTGCACATAATATGTGCGTAAAGTTTTATTTTATGTATTTTCTCTTCACATAAATCATTTGACTTTTATTTATAAGACTTCTCAACCTTTACTTCTGAAAAATGTTTATTAGTATTGAAATAAAATTTTATTAGTTTTACAAAACAAAAACAAATAAAACTTAATTATAGATTATTGACAATAAAAATGAATTGAAATTATGTAATAAATGAATAAAAATATTTGTGAAATAAGTATAATTAAAATGAAGAAACTTTGAAACAAAGTCATTATCATTAAAGCACTTAAAATATGTTATTAAAAGTAATTTTTAATCATTATTTTTCCCCTAAAGATTATAATCGCTTGTCTTATCATTAACTTAAATGAATAGGATTTTGAATATTATTTAAAATGAAATTAATTTCATAAACTCATAACTTATCACAAAATTTATATATTTTTTAAAAAACCTTAAGAAGTCGTTGACCAATAAGACAGCCAGAGATATAGGAGAAAAAGTGTATATGAATATTATGTATGCATTTTTGGTCATTGATCACATTTTATAAGGGAATATTAGTTTCTTCATATGGAGTTCAATCGCAAATTACATTTTTATAATTTCATTTCATTTTAAGTGAACTCAGAGCCAAATACTGGTGGAAATAAGCTGTCATTAATCAATGCTATCAATGACAAGTATGATAAATGAAACGCTTTTAGGCAATTGCTATCACTCTCTCCATTTCTCTGACTAAATATTATAAAAACTCATAACATCTCATATGATATTCATTTGATAGTCACAACTGTTGTCTCAAATAATGAAAGTCTTTTCGGGAAAAATGAAAATTCATTTCAATTTATTTCTTATCTATCGATTGGACAGTTTTTAAAAAAATGAAGTAAACCTTAGACTAGTGCTCACCTTTTAGCTCTAAAGTGTCAACTCTGAACTCCCACTTTGGAAAGAGAGAATCAATTTCCAAATTATTGACTCCAATTAGATTTGAATCATTTATTTTACTTTATTCTGTATTTAATAGATTTTTAAAGTTTTTTTGATTTTAATTAGAAGTAAATTAAAATTTTAATGAGTCGTTTAATCAGACTTTCTCATCAATAAATATGATTAGGGGAGGAGAGTATGGATAAGTTATTGAGTTATTTTATTTTTTTCCATAAATACCATATTTTTTCATTTCATATCTCTGGGTATATAATGTGTAGTGACAGTAATGGCGATCATATCGTTAATGTTTTATATTTCAAAAATATATGATTCAAAACCAAAAGTTATGATATTTAATAATAGATATTATGATAAAAAGAGCCCAAAAACAACAAAATTAATTGATCATTCAGTGCACGGATTAGTTACGTATAGTTAGTATATATTTTTCAGTATTAATTGCTTTTAGGTATCATTTTGTTTCATAAATAAATACCCGATTGAAACAAAATTAAATCAAATCAACGATTATATGTTATGTAATATTTTCTAAATGAAATGTTTATTCAAAAAAAAGTAATAAAACATTTTTAATTATATACAAAAACTATGGGAGAAGAGTAGTTGTAGTAAAAAATTTTATAATCAATGTTACTTAAGCTCATCAGACGAGTGAGTTTTACTTCCAGACAAATATAATATTAAAATCGATTGAATATAATTTTATCCATTTTTATGAAGATCTTTGATATATAGTAAAGTTTAAATATAATGAATACTTTTAACATTGGATGGTTAGCAACAGTAATAATACTACTTCTCCCCTTTTGCTCGTAACCTCTACTGATAATAAGTCCTTTAACATCCTCTCAATTTAAGTATAAATTTTTTTAAAGCTCTCCTTTTCCATACATAACCATTTCAATGGCTGTATATTCACTATCTATTAGTATTCATAGTGTGTGATGCGCGTCAATTCCACAGTAGTATCTGTGCCTCAAATTACTTATAGTGGAACTAAACTTTTCCTCTTATTAGTATCAGAAAATTTAAGTCATTCTGGCATTAATGCAATGCATATTAACGTCATATTTGAATACCAGATAATAAGTTACCGCTAAACAGAAGCGTTGACATGCATGAGAAAGATGTCCAATCAGATCATCTCTTCTACAAGTCCTAAAATTTTTTCTTCTTTAAAAACTACTCATATACTATAAAAACACTGTATTTACTATGCATTTTGATAATTATAACTTATTTTGTTTTAAAATCATTTTTCTGCATATTTTTGTCTAATTTTAAATTTATTCATAAAAATAATATTTTTTTGTATTCATATTCTCTATCGATCGTCACTTTTATGCTTAGTTTAAATTTGTATTCATTTGTTTATACTTTATATGTTTGCAAAAGTAGAGAATATTCTAAAAAATAGGTTTAATATTCTCGAGATTATAGAGAATCGGGTAGTTATTCATGAATTAAATCGTGAATTGCGTAACAAATCTCATCAAATAATACTCTAAATCAAACCGATGGTCAGGAAAATCAAAAGGATTTACTAAAGACTAATTTGAATGTATCAGTGGATGGCATCAGAAGTACTGTCATATATATTAGGAGACAACTCGATGACTACTCTACAGAACATCCATACTGTTAACTCCCGCATCTGTTGCCCAATTTAAAACATCCAATGGATTTGAATATATGCGCTACAAATGCACTACAAATACAGTTAAAATGACTCCGAAATAAGGGTTCATAAACTATGTGTTATATAATATAAGATATATTTGACTATCTGTGAAACGCATCAGCAAATGTGAAATACTGCAGTCGTGTCACATCTGGAACCAAATTGGGATACTTTTCATATATATATTCTATTCTCAATTCAAATTTCATTTATTATATTTTTTTTTTGTTTGAAGAACTTTTTTCTTTATATTTTTATTTTTATTACATAATGAAATTTTTAGGCATCAAAGTTGAGGGAATCTCTGGCCATAAATTACCCGTTTTTTATAGCGATTCGGCGTTTTGTTATCTCTCGTATTGCTGTTGAAATCATAAAAAATTTTAGGGTTTAGGGGAAAAAAATTAATATAAATATATTGAGAGCGAAAATCTGACAGAAAGACATTGGAGACTATAATTTGCGATTTTTTGTTCCTCGGATTCTCTTATTAACAGTCAAAAGGTTGAGGAGTTGAGAAGAAGGAACATGTAATGTCATTATTTGGGAGGCGCTCATATGGAAAATTACAATTAGAACAATTGAGTAAATTATTTCTGTTCAACAAATTTACTTTTTGCGGACATGAGATTACCTTTTTTCGATTTCCTGTCCGCTATATGTTTGGGAAAAACCAAAAACAACAAAAAAATAATAATAACTTTTGAGAAAATTATTTCCTGAAAGTGTTAAAAATAGGTTTTGAATATTAATTCCTCTCCTATGAAGGGATTAATGATTTTGATTAATGAATGCTCTGAAGATTATGTGAGATATTTAGTGAAAACTAAAAGAGATTACTTCAAACAAATTACTTAATTATAAAAAGCAATTGTTTGGTTAAAAAGAGTTATTTATTGTGAGAGAAATGGGCATAAAATTTGTTTAATGTTAAAAACCATTAGTAGTTATATAATAAAATATTTTGGATTGTGGTATAAAACAGCGATTCCTTTTAATGTTAAGAAGTGGGATGTGTTCCTTAAGTCAAACACAGTCAGGAAGAGTGAGCACATGTAAGTAAGAAAAAAGTTTTAAGGCTTGGATTAAAGATCTGAACTCCAACAAAGATTTTGAAGTTTACAAAACAATAACAGCAGAAGTAATAGAGAGATATAAAAAAATATGATAAAAGAATGGAAAAACAGCCCAGGATTTAGGCTAACCTCCAAAAATCAAGTTCAATGTCAGCGACCGGATAATGATAACAAATTTAAAAACAAATAACGCAATTGAATTAAACTCATCGCTCAAAAATCATAAAAAATAAATTATTATTATTTTTTTCGTTACTAAAGGAATTTTCTTTTGCAATACAAATAAAGAAAAATATAAACTAATAAAATAAATTATAAGATTAGAGGAGTATATAAAAAAACCGGTCACTTATATTATTGTTATTTATTTAATAATATGATTATTATTTTAAACTTTTTTACTCTATCTGTTGAAGAAGAAGAGAAAAATTTTAAGCAAACTATTCAAACAATTTCCTTATATCTAAAGAGAATTATTTATATAATTCTTATTTTTCTTATTTTCCTTTATCTGAATGTAAGAAAATATTTAGATATCAAAAAATATCTCAATTTTGTGTTTCGAGAGGTTTTTGTGAATCTCTCTCTTAATACTGTTTTAGAAATATTTCTTATTTTGAAGTTTTCACATAAATTTTAATGCTATTCAATTAAATATTGAAACTATTCCTTAGCGGTCAAAACTAGTTACCAGTAGTCCAATAGACTATTGCACTGTTATGTTGTTGTTGGAGTTGAGATAACGAATGTTGTCATCAATTAATCAGAAATAAGTCAATGAATTAGACAATAAGGGCTTATAAAAGTGAATTAAAAGTTGCGACACTTAATGACTTTTTGGCAGCGAATGCCAATCGATGGACAGTTAGTAGAGGAAAGAAAGCGTATTAGTTTAGAGCCAAAAATTTCTTATCTGCGAACAGGGAATAAGAAGAGGAAATACGGTAACGATTGAGTTGAAATGGAAAAAGGGATTTAAGTGGCGAACGATTGACTACCGAAATCAAATGGAGAATCTAAATGAAAACATCAAATGTCGAGATTTTGCTCTTTTTTATACTCTTTATCACGAATTGATAGCACTTTAGATTTTTATTGTTCGGTAGCCAAATGACTCGTCAATTCAATTCATAACATTTGATTAATTAAATTCTAACCGTATATATGAATGTAATTATAGTGTGTATTAAATTGTTTTTTATTTTTCTTATTTTGGCGTTTTTTAGATCCCAGCGCTTGATATGGCAGTATTCAAATAGAGTTCTAACAGTTTGATAATGAATAATGAATTTGATTTAAATAAATTTCTTATTTTTGTGATACTAACTATTCGTTTCATTAAAAGTAATGAAATTCAAGCTATAATACAAACAACACAATAAGGCATTCATCATAATTAAAGCCAATTATCTCATTTGATAGCACTCGATGTCGGCAGTGCTTCTCAGTATAAGTGAAATAATGATAACACCATATACTCTGGAATCTCATTCTCATAACCAACTCTATCCTAACCCTTATATACAGGTATTTCTGTGATGTTTATTCGTCATCAAAAATAAATAAATAAAAAATATTTCTAAACAATACAACAATAAATCTATTTTTCAAGAGTTATATTTAGAGCTCTGGCAAATGCTATGTAATTAGGATTTTTGCCATTCAATGCCATTATATCTGAACTGACTTTTTATAGTATAAAATAAGTGTTGAGTTTTTTCGTGACTTATTAAAAAATCTTATTAAAAACTTCTCATTCAAATTCGAGAGGTTTTTGAGAGAAAAAAAATTATCGATAAAATTGACTCAAAACAAAATTTGTTATAAATTATAGCAGAGTTACCAACGGATAGTTTGGGGGCTAATCTTTTGGCGAAAATTTGAGAAACAGCTCAATGAAAATGTTTATATCTAGCGATTGGTATTGCATTTAAAAGACCTCATTCCAGGAGAAACTATGGTATTATTTGGAGATAAAAGTTCACATTTCCAGATATTTTGGCCATCAATGAGACGACACAAATGCCGTTTCATTGCTTTCTTTTTATTTCAATCTGATTCTGATTATAGATATCACAAATGGATGAACGCATTACTAACTCAAATCTTTACCGATAAAGTAGGAGAGAGAGAGAGTGGGAGAGGGAGAGGGGCGGGAGAGAGAGAG
>JAQGCF010000059.1:0-16597 GCA_034699405.1 Hermanniella punctulata | reverse complement strand
TAAGCGCATTAAAAGTATGTGTATTTATTTCAAAAAATATAGATTTTCAACAGTTATGCCTTATTTACAGTACAATTTCAATCTAATATTTTGATGTTTAAAAATTTAATTTATTGATTAAAATTTGATATTAAATAAATATACAATTTTAAAAACTAATATTTCAACAAATATTAGGCAAAAATTATTTTAATATTGACTACAGTATAAATCTTAATACATATTTTGCTTTGGTATCTGTGCTCTAATAGTATAAGATAGAGTTGTATGAAAAAATCGAGTATAGAGAGAATTACACTACAAATGAAAAGAAAATTAGAGCTCAATACAGAATTTTAGGGCCTATTCTGTCTAAAAGACTCATTTTGCCAAAATAGCAGAAAATTCAGACACGAATGAAGTTAATCATTATTCAAACATTATTCAGAGATTGATTAATAGTCGAATTTCTTTCAACTAAGAAAAATAAGTTTAATTTCACTTCTATTTACCAAAAATACTGAAAATTTTGAGCACAATTTAATTAATTTTAAAAATCTTTAAAATAGTTAAGTCAACAAAATGAATATTTTGTATTTAATATTTTTTTGTATTAATATTTATTGAGTATTAAATTAAAATAAAAATTTAAAATAAAGCAAAAATGTTTGAAAGTTGCAAATAATTAGGCTAAACGGGTGGCAACAAAATGCACTGTTATATATCCTCAACTGGAGGGTGCACTTAATCCCACTTCCTAACCGTTAGAAATGGTTGCATACAAAACATACACACAAACTCGCAATAGTATCATTCAGTCTCTCTCTCTCACTCCCTCTCTTTCTCTCTCTCTCTCTCTCTCTCTCTCTCTCTCTCGCTCTTTCTCTCCCTTCTCCTCTCCTCCTCTCTCGTTTTGTGTGTCTCTTCTGCTTCACTCCTGTTCTCGAATCTCTATATATCTCATCTCATTCTCTCCATCCTCTCTATCCTCTCTTTCCCTCTATCCTCTATTTAGCAGACATTTTGACATTACATTACAATGAGATAGAGCTCTACAACAGAGAAAGATAGTAATGTAGACAAAGATAGTAGAGTTTGGACCTCAGATGTTCATTTTATTGCAAAAGCTCATCATTGATATCAGTGTTTTTGGTCCGTCATCATCATTGATTGTAACGCTCAAAATGTCTCACAAATTGGAATATCTAACAATACTACTTATGTTATAGAAGTACACACACAGTTTGTCACTGAACAAACAGATAATATTTCTTCAATTTTAAAAAACCCATAAATTACATAAAGTGTTCCTTTTCTGTCATTGTTTTATAACATATATTATTTAAATTAATGATAAAATAAAAACTATTTTATATTTTATTTAAGAAATAATTAGTTTCTAAACTCAAACTTAATATTTATTTTTAAAAATTGCAATGAGTTTTACAAACAATTACTAAAGATTTTAATTAATTAAAATCGTTTCGCAATTTATTATTCAATTTAAATGTAATTATTATTAATTTATTATTATTATTGACTGAGAATAAAGTGATTTAAAATATTTTCATTCAATTTATTTGAAGTTTTGTTATGGTTTTATGGTATTTGTTGAGTTAACTTAAGTAATCATAATAACTGATACATCACTTCAATAAAAAAAAGTATAATAATATTAAGTTATAAGAGTTTGGCCGGACTTTTGAAGGCTTTATTCGTTTGACTTGCATTTAAAAATAGGATTAGGGATTAAGCCAAAGGGAAGGTGATTTTGATCCTGATCCTCAAGTGGCTCACCGGCGGATTAGCCAACCAAATGACACATACATTATAAGCTTCAGTTTTTGCTCTGTTTGACTAAATCGCATTCGGACTCAAATTGAACCGCTTTTAAGTGCGTTTCAGCCGATCTATAGTGAAGAAAGTGGTCATCAAATCGACTGACTTCCCAAAGCCATATACTGCTATTCACGTTCAATAGAGAACTGTTTAGTTCAGTAGACTTTTCTTCTGTTTTTAGTATATGTATTGAGTGAGTTATTAGTGTTGGGCAAAGCCCATAAAACATGTTAACCACACCTCTAACTCGATTGCATTGGAGAGAAGATTATGAATTTATCTTTCATGATATTGGAGGCGGGATCTAATACTATGCCTGCAACTCAAGCATTTCTCTCTTCCCTTTTCATTCTCTATTTCTCTGTTTAGCGACAATTTTTTTAAATAAGAAATAGGATTTATTATAGGGCGACAAATAATATTTCGTGTGTTTTATTTATCTTAAGATTTCAGTTCAAATCTTAAAAATTAAAACACTTTACAAAACTATATAAGAGTTTGCATTAGTATAAAAAAAATATTTTCAAATATAATTTGTTTAAAACAAGTTTTTAAGAATGAATTAAACGGTATTAAAAAGTTAACGGAATAGAGAAAGAGAGAGAATAGAGAGAAAGAAATAGAAAAAGAAAGTATTAATTAAACAATTAGTGAATCATTGACTTAATCAAAATGATGGACTCATTAACGGACCAATTATGTCTTCAAGATTTGGTGGCCGCGGCCAGTGTTACATCCCATCACCACCAGCAGCAGAACCATCACCACCATCAACATAATGTTCAAATACCAGATACAACAACACATATGCAATCTGGAGCAGTTCAGGGCCACACTAATAGTCCAGTGTCGGCATTAACTGCACCGTCGTTTACTTCGCCTCACCATCACGTTACCACTTTACTGCCTCCGCCAACAATGACATCACATCACCACCATTTACATCATCTTAATCACGCTATGACTTCGGGAAGTATGACCAGAACCGGTATTTTGAGCACCAATGGGTCCGACCAACAGCCGTGCTCTACAACTATGCATGAGAACAATAATAAACAAAAAAGAGGTAATTCTTATCACAAATTCTTTCATATTCTCTATAGTAAAGAATTTTTGTGATTTTGATTACTATTTGAATAATTCAATCAAAATATCGATCAAATGAATGATATTTTTATATATATTTATCTCCTTTGAGATAAAACATCTATTATTCTGATTGAATTAAATTATATAATTGTTTTACTACTTGTGTTTGACTGTTTATATTTTGCTACTATTCCTTGGATTTTGTTTATCAATTATTCGGAAATCTCTATTATATAAATTGTGGGCTTTTGTGGACTAATTCTCTCAATTCTCTGTAAACTCGGTTTAATAAAATAATCTGTTTTAATGATACTTAATCTGTTTTGTTGAGCACATAAATAATTGTTGAGTTCGTTTATATATCGGTATGGTTTTTAAAATTGTGCACAATATAAACAAATATTTATTGATTCCCTCAACCATTTTCCTAACCATTTCATCTCTTTATTTATCCTTTAATTCAAGTATAAGTCAATTGTGATCTAAGATTGAATCAAATGTTTGTCTATTATTATCAAACATTACGCAAATATTTAATAGATTTTTAAAAATTAATTTTTATTCAAAATTCTTGCGAGTGTTTTGCTAACTATATACTAATTCTGAGTAGTGCTTACTTTCGTGTATTTAAACGTCAACTTAAGCTTTTATTTGAAGCAATACTTTAAGCACTGATTCTTTGCAAATGTAAATACAGTGTTAAATAACGATTTAGTTTTGGTCTAAAAATAAAAACCATGTCTTCAACTCTTATTGCCAGTTAAGACATTGACCCAATCCTATTCTCGTATTTATTCAATCACATGGAGTTCTTGTGATGTACTCTTACTTACGATTAACTCAACTAAACATTAGATTTATAGTATTCATGGTTTTCGGTGTAAATTTTCGGCCACTTTGTTGAGGCCTTAAAGAGATATAAATTTGCAACAAATCTGTGAATTATTTTCCTGGTATTCGACACTTTGGAAGGTCTCGCGAATATATGTGTGTTAGGTATTAGAAGCCTAACAGACTCACACTTTCTGTCACTTGTTTTTTCGCTCTAATTAAGACCCTAAGACTCTACCCTAAGACCAGACACTTTTAGGTCATATGAATGTTTGCGACGCTTCACAAATGACCCCCTAAACCACGTGAATTGGTGGTGCGGTCATTAAGAAAATTGCAAATTACTGTAAGAAAATACGAACTCAACTGTAAAAGTGTATAACATTCTCAAATACTAATGAGGTGTCAAATGAAACGTTCAGTTTTTGCTGTCACACATAGTTTTTAAACATAACATACAGTCAAACGTAAATTTGTTTTTCTCGGAAAGTTTTTTTCTTCATATGACCACTGAGTGAACATTAATATCCAGTTATAAAACAAATTTAATTCTTAGAATAATTTGCTTTTTCCCCATAAAAACCATAAAAACTTATGTTTTTTATCAAATCATTACGTTTGAAATTTTGTCATTTAATCGTTACATCTATTGATGGCTTTTTTCTCACTCGTAAAGCACTCGATACTAATATTTTAAAAATGTCTTTTGCCGAATGTGTGACTCGTATTTCATTTAAATTTATTTTATGATATAAACATTAGAATTATATTTGGTTTTAACTGTATTTTTATTTATATTACTCTACAAAAGGGTCTTTTGGTCTACATTTCACAAGTAATTCGAGAATTAGTGTCTTTTTTAGCAGAAATTTCTAAACAGTATTTATATGACAAAACTGTTGACCGCAAACAAAATAGATTTTTAAGAGATGTCTTTACAGAAACCGATTGATAATATTGATGATAAGCTAATGCCTGTTCCAAGAAATGCTTATGTCTTGTTTGTTGTCAATGATTTGTGGACCACTTGTGTCACACTCTTGTTTTTGTTTTCAATGTCCACCTCTTTGAAGGCTCCATTAAGTCCAGACGGCGTTTCTTTTCTGTTTATGTACAGTTCCAGTCGGTCAGTGGCGTTGTATTCAGTGGTCATTTGATGTATAGTAATTAATTGTGTTAACTCAGACACGTTTACTCTCAATAATTTGAAAGTCATACTCAACTTATTGAACAGTAAATAAACACAATTAGAAAAGAGTTGTAATAAAATAAATTAATAAATTTTTGTTTGCGGTTCCGTCACATTTACTGCATCTCAAGAGAAGTAACTTATAGTGTCAAAAGTGGTAACTTATCTCAAAGGTTGTAAAATTTTGTCGAACAACGCTTATATTATTCAACCGTTATTTCCAATAAGTGTACAAATAATTTATTGACAAACAGTTTATCAGTTCAAACATCTATTGTAATCATAGCTAATAATTGATTTGAAATTTCAATTTTGTTGTATAGATTCAGTAACGGCATCAGCAGTGGAAAAGCCATCACAAAGTGGTGCAGCTGCTGATAGTCAAGCCGATGGTAGTGATGTCGATGACCCTAAGAAGAAGAAGAGACAACGCCGACAACGGACACACTTTACGAGTCAACAATTACAAGAACTGGAGGCAACCTTTCAAAGAAATCGATATCCAGATATGTCCACCAGAGAAGAGATAGCGATGTGGACTAACTTGACTGAAGCCAGAGTTAGGGTCAGTATCTTTTAATAGTTTAACTTATTTTAGTTGAAGTAAATGTCTTTTTATAAGATTAATCTCTAGTAAATCAGTTCCAATAAGTTTGCAAAAACTACACTAAACTACTGAATAAAACAAAGAATTGCAAACAAATTCATTACTTTTACGAAAGAATAGCTATTTTTAAATATCAATTAATTATAAGATTTTTTCAATACAATAGCAAATAATTCAATTTTATGACAAAATATTAGTTTGTTTTTGTATCTTAAAAAATATCTGAAGTGTATAACCTTTCCAACTGCTAAAAATACATCATAAATACGTTCATATTTAAAGCTACTCTATTTTGACAGCAATAACAGAATGAGTAATTTCAAGTACACTAGTTATTGATTGACAGATATACATTTGAAGGCGTTTTGCTTATAATAATTTAATATTAAAATAAATAATAAATATTCGATAAATTTTTCCCACTTTTAACACTCTAAGCACATGCTAGGTATTGTAATAGGATAATAGGATGCTAGGAGCTAGTTAAGCTAATTGTGTTCTCGAACATTTTCATGTGATCACTATTTTATCTCTTGATTTTGTACTGAATTTAATGAATTAAAGTTCACTTAATTATTAATATTAAAAATGTTAGTCTTATAACAATTTGATTATAAAACTTAAAATTGTTTTTCTCACATTAGTAAATGCTAGACTTTAAACATATAGAATATAAATAGAGTTTATTTTACAAATTTTTATAAAAATGAAAAGTTTATAACATTATATAGCAGTATAATTGAGTGTATGTAATGAATTGTAATTTAAATGCATATTACTGAAAACGGTAGGGAAGATAATCTAGCGATCTATAACAGTAAATCTATAATCTATATTAATATCTCAATTAATATCTGTAATGTGGTATACATTGATATTAAGAGACAGAGATAGAGAATGAAAAGAAAAACTAATTTTGATATAATCTAAAATCCTAAAGAAATACTGATTTATAAATAGTAAGTGATTTGCGTTCAATTATTGCCTTTAGTGGTATTAGTAGAATCGATTATTGTTGATCCCACATAAATACTTGACAAAACGAGATAAAACATAAATATATATAGATATACAGTATAAGAAACAGAGATCTTAGGAGTTATTCCCTAATATATAACGTTAGTGCGGAGTATAAAATTATAAGCCAGGCCTAATAATAAAGATAATAATTGACGCTAAATGCAAGTGTGGTAACAAGATATTTGTCATTAGCTAAATAATAGAAAGATTCAGTAGTATTATATTGCTATAACATTAGGAGTTTAAGTTTTAATCGATTATCAATAGTTTTAATTTGAAGGCCGATTAACTTAACATTATTTATAATATATAGTATCTATTTTTTATGTAGTATTTCTCAATTGTCATAAGATTTTTTCTCTTTAATAGATTTATGAGTCTATGTATGAGATTTTACTACTGAATGTTTACGTGATTATCAACACGATTTTTTAAGTGTATCAATACTTCTGAGTTTAATCTTTATGATCACTTGTATCGAAGAAATATAATATAAATTCTTATAATTTTTTTGCATTTTATTTTTCTCTTCAACCGGTACTGTATTTCTTGAGTGGAGGGTTTAAAGAGTATAATAAAAAACTTATCGAATCAGTAAAAGTCAATAAGGAGTAGATTTTTAGTATATTGTACGTGAGACATGTAACGAGATGTCAAATCAATATCTCTTTTTGATTTCAATAGGTTAGAGTTCAATCCCTCCAACCAGTTAACTACCATTCGATTTTCATTCAATACAATTCTTTATCAATTAAACTATTTTGTTGCCTAACAATCACTTCTATTAAATGCACTCAAATGGCAAAACCAGAGACATAGATTGAATTCTTATTCTTATCTATTGTCCCCTATATGAGCAGATAAGGAGACAATTTCAGCTAAAAATCAAAACATTCTCATATTCTTCAACCGTCAGATAATTATCACACGCACTTACTTTCTATTTGTTCCTCCCGTGCCTATCAAACCACTTTCAAATTAATACTTTATTTAAAAATTGCAATTTATTATTTGCTACTCTCTATCATCTCATATATTCACTTAAGAACTAATAATATTTAATGCCATTACCTGTGTTATGATATCTTATTTTAGCTTAAAGTGGTTTATTTGCATACTTTTCTAACAGAATTAACTCAATATTTCACATATTACTAATTTTATATAAATTTTATTCCACGCAATATCCAATGTGTTACAGGAGCTCACTTGGATGCTTATAAATTAGAATATTGCCTAAACTGACCATTGTATTTGGTTTAGAACAAAATTATTTACTGTACACTCTAATATGCTACTGGAATGTTCATAAGTTCTTATAACATAAGTAAAGTATAGCACAGTGTAGTTTATAAATTACTTTTATTATTTATATATTTTGCTCTCATCAACAGTACTATTATACTGTATTTCAAATAAACCACAGTAGTTAGTCTTGTATGAAGAGAGAATAAGAATGATTGAATTATGTTTATAGCAATACATGGGTGCAGTATTTGCTGTCAATTAATTTTATTGCTATAATTTTCTATATGTCATTTATCCTTTAATTCCGAGAATAAAAACTACATTAATTGATATGAAATATTGACATTAAAAGCAAATATAAATTTGACAAATGAGTGACTTATTTATTAATATTTTATTTAATATGAGATTCTTTTTCAATCAAATATTTAACACTAAAGATATGCTATTAGTTTATTAAATACAAATCAATAGCTTAACAATTATTTAATTTTAAGGAATTAATTCAAAAGCTAACTGATGTAAAAATTATGCCATTATTACTATCAATTAAATAAGTAACACAGAGAGTATTAGAATATTGATTCGAATATTAATTTCTCATCAATCAAACAATGGTGACTAAAAAAGGAGATAATTTTTGAAAGTTTTAGTGATAGTTTTATCAACATATTAAAATTTTGTATTCAAACATTACTACCTATAATATAGAATAGAGCCTGTAGATTACAGACTGTAGCATACAGATTGAGGAGTTTATAAACTTAACTTATTGCATTTATGCATTAATTTTATATAACTATAACAGCAGTTACAAAAAATATGAGTGAAAATTGTGAGTAAAATATTTTAAAAATAGAATAGAATAAGATTTATTTTAGTTTTAAAATTACTGGACTCAAATTAAGTCAAAACTGACTGCGTTATATTAATTCAAAATATTTGTTATAACTCAATTTTAATTAACATTATAATTTTTGAACGTAAATAAATGTAATTTCATAGGCTTTAAACATATTCCAATAATTACTTATTATTTAAAAGTTATTCAATTTTTACTCAATTAAACATTTTGGATATTCTGATATTCGGAGATATTATTTTACTAGAATTATTTAAATATTTATCAATTAAATTAGTTCTTAGTTTATTTAATAGATTTGTTTAAATTTAAAAATAAACGGGGTATTTAACACACTATTACACGGGTTCTTAACACCCTATTCTTTAATTCTCTGTAATTTTAATGTATAATTGCTATGAAATTTATGCGATAAGTGTTTAATGTGTTATTTTAAGTAAATCGTTTGATTGAATGTCAATTATTTTCATTTGAAATTCTACGGTTTGGCTCGCGAGCCAGTGTTTGAGTAGCACTGCTATAAAGTATATCAATACTAATTTTTTGAGAAATTGTAAGTAACGATGAAATGATGATTCATTATTAAATAACGAAAAAAGTTTATTATTTGATATAAAAAACAAATAGTAACCCAAAAATGTTACTCTTATTTGAATAATAAGAATATAGAGAAGTGTATAAACCATAATAAAAACTTAATAGACTAATAAAAATAATATCAACACTACATACAATAAATGATAATAAAACGAAGTGTTACTCAAACTAAGAATTCATATGATTTATAAGCCTTATGTTTAAGTTGTTATATTGTGCTGTCTGAATGTGTGTGCGTAGTATTCCGTTGTGTTGGGTGTATATATCATGAAAACATATAAACTTACATATACTACTAAATGGTGATAAATTTTTGGGCCATCACTTACGCATACAGAACCATAAATAATAAACTAAAACTATTTGAACAATGAATAACTTATGCTTTTATGTAGTATTTATGGTTTTTGCCAAAATATTACTGTTTCTGTTAAAGTTATACAAATTTTATCAAAATATGATATATACTGTAATAACTGTGCACACAATACTTCACACTTTTGTGCACTAGCGTAGGGAGAAGTTTCATAAGAGATTGTTTAGGTTCAATACTATGGAGTAGAGCAGAGTACAGAGAGGAGAGGAGAGAAGAGGCATAAGGGGGGAGGTATTAGTGAATGAAACAGAGGAGAAAATTAAAGAAGAGAAATCGCAGAGTTGGAGAGTGTGTACTATTGTTAAACTGTTCATTTCAGTAGCTCTTACTCTATAGTTAGATCACTTGTTGTTATATATTATATACAATAAGTGCTGCAAAAATGTTTGATACTGTGAACTCCGATTTACTTATTAGTGTTACCTTATCATCTGGTGATTGCCTTCCGCTCCTTAAGATATGACAGATTAAACATATTCCGACACAAAATCCATATTGAGTTAGTGAACACTCACTTCTAGAAGTACCAGCACAGAGAGTATGAGTTATTTAAGTTTGTTTTATATGAGTTTCATTATTTTGAAATATTTCGTATACAATATTCGTATACATTATTTATTTGTAAGGTATAGATAGCACAACATATCTTATTATTATCGGTTCTCCGCTTGAGAGGAAATAGTATTTTTATTTATTTTGATATTTATATTGTTCTCAATTTTGTTTACTCACATTGGGAGACCACTGCCTCACAAGTAATTTTTTGCAATAGTTTTAATATTGTCATTAAATTATTTATCGCAAAAAAACTTATATGAATTGATAGCAGAGATAATAAAACATATTTATTGAAAACGAAAAGTTAACAGAAATGAAAGTGAAATTATCTTTTATACTGATAGAGATATAACGCTTAATATTTTATTGACCACACATTTAATGGTAAATGTGTTTAAGATTTTTTTAAACACTACAAAAAATCCATTCAACTCATTCTAGTATTTACTTAATGGATAGGAGAGTTAAAAGGATAACTAGAAAATAGTTTGAATGATTCAGTAATTTGTCGAGAGAATAACCACTTGAGTTAGTCTTTATGGCGTTTGCCATTTAGCATTTGGCCATTAAATCGGATATCGTTCACTCGCTAACTCAACGTTAATATGGATTAAAGTAAAGCAACTTTGATACACATTTGATACCTGTTATTATCCCGTTTTACTCTTGCAAACTATCATTTAGAGTTTGGGCTTTACGTTCTCTAATACCAAATTATTAGAAACAGATTCTTTCTATTATTTTTAGAGCTTTTTGTTGTCTTCGTATTTATTATTATTGTTGTTATCTGTGTTTGACTTCTTTCAAACATAACGATAACTCTGATGATTGACTTATGCAATATAGTGTTCCTAAAAACTGCGCACACATTATATCAGTAGATGGAAATGTGTTTGCATTTTCATAAAGTGTGTGTAAGTCATAATATTTACAATAAGATACTAATATTTCTCTAATGTTATATCATTTTTGTTAATTACTTAATTTTACAAATTATTTCAATATTTATTCTTAATTATAGCTTAAGTTTGGTTTAAAAAGCAAAATACAAGACTATATAAATTATACCTAATTTTTAAACACACTATAGTTTTGCGTTTTATTTATTCTTATCAGATATAGATATCCTGTTCCCAAAGACAAAGGCAATCATAATCATAATTACTTTAGACAAATCTCGCAATCTCTCCCTCTCTCACATTCTCCCTTATTCTCTCTCTCTCTCTCTCCTGCATTTTCTCTCTCTCCAATTCTCTCTCAATCTCTCCCTCCAATTCTCTCTCTCCCATATTCTCTCTCTCTCTCTCTCTCTCTCCTGTTTTCTCTCAATCTCTCTCTTTCCCAATCTCTCTCCCTCTCTCTTACTCACTCATTCACATTCACTTCATTATTATTTACTTTTCTCCCTCTCTCCCTCTCATTTACCTTACCTTCACTCATACACTCATACCTTCAAACAATTAAACAAAAAGTTATATTTATCTCAATTGTATTGAACACAAAAATACATTTCGTAAGTTTTGATATTTCTTAATATTGATCAGTATCTTTTGAAAAAACAAGTACTACTTATTATATGCTAACAATTGTATCAAAAATTCTCTCAACAATGATGGCATTGAATACAGAATATTCATATGATTAAAAAACTCTTTTTTATTTTTATTGGTCAAACAAATGCAAAAAAAAATATTTTCTATCAATCACTAGTAAAATATAAATACTATTTGTTCCAATTGATAATACAATACACACAAATATTATTAGATATGATGAGTTACGGGACATCTTGTCGCCAGTGAGAGATTACTACATTAGAAATTTTTGTATTACAACATTTGTATTGACTACTGGTTCTGAAAATCTGACTCAATTACTAGAGTTTATAAAATAAATACACAATATTTGCTAATTTTTTGTTTGAATTGTTTGTCAAACTGAGAGACTGTTGTGGGAAGGAATTCCTTGTATTCTTATGCTTACCTATCAATTAATAATGGTTTTTATGTTCAATTGATAGGCGCCTTAAAACAATTGAATTATCACATGGGGGTTAAATGTGATTAACAGCTATGCCTTAATGTCTATATTTACACTAATATTTTTAATATCGAGGATTTGCACCCGGATTTATTTTTGTTGTATTCCAATTTGTATTACAATTATCATTTAGACTACTAGTGTGCAGGCTCTTTTTTCTCTTAGCTTATCTACAAACAGGTTTAAAATTCATTAATTACACTTTGATATCGATTTATTAATACCTGCGAACTATTTTTTCACATTCAATCAAATCAATGAATTCATTATTAAATAATTTTAACCTATTTTTATATGTTTTTTATACTTCATAGTCTTAATCAACTATATATAGATATAGCACATTAATATTACATTTTTGATTTGGATAATCTATGCTGGAATTATTTTATGGATTAACTTAATTGTATATCTAATACATTACAATCTTATAATGCATTTTAATTTTTTTAAAATTATTATTTTTCATATCATTGATATTCATAAAAATAGTTATTAAAGTTTAGCCCAAATCTAGTAATATATTCATTAGTTTTATTTTGATTAAGAATATGCAAATATATGTGAATTAAAGGCAAATATTGGATGTAATGCAATACAATATGCAATACAATAAATTTTAATACAAAGTTATGACTACAATCCATCACAGCTAAACTCAATATGTTGCAAATCACTGGATGGACTGCTGAGTAGGAGAGGTCTTTAGGATACTATTTTCAGTACAAAAGTAGTGGTAATTCTGAATACATTATTAGATAATTATTGCATTGACTCACCATTGAATCACATGCTGTCTCTGCCCTTTAGCTCAATATTATTATTATTATTATATTATATTTACAAATATATTAAGTTCACGTGTCGTTTTCACCACTTTTTCCCTGTAAGGGCTATTCGTTAATCTAGTCAAATGTCAACTGATCCACACTTGTGATAGCACTGTATTATAAGGATTTTCATATCTGTGAATTTTGATGGTTTTATTTTTTCGTTGCGTCCATTAATTAAATTATTGTCACAATCTATTTAAGCCTTATTTTTCATCACTATTTTACTTTTTATTATTAGTTTGGCATTTGTTCTGTCATTAATTTGATCCCAAAATATATTTCCATTTAACAAAGAAAGAGACGCTTTTTTGCAGACACTTTCAGTTTTTTTGCAATGTGTCAAAGATTATGCGATACTCTATTCAATGAAATTTTATTTATTTATTTCTACTTTTTTTAATCAATCATTGTTTGATGAAAACTATTTGGAAAAGCATTAGATTTATTAAATAATTGCCTAAACTTTTCTCACATAAAATGAATTGTGAATCACTAAAAGTACATATATTCGCAAATTGTAAACATAATATGATATGACTCCTAAACCCTTTGACATTTCTCTATGTGTGTGAGCACTCAAAATAGACAAAAAATGATAAATTATTGCAGAAATGTTAACACAAACCGCTTTTATTTGCGGGAATGTTAACTATGATGAAAACGATAGCCCCCAACACATATACAGTATTATCGAAAGCGCTATTCACTAAAATGGGTCTCATTTGAACAGATTGTGTGTCAGTGTTTGGCAAATGTTAAATTATAAATAATGAATTTTGTAGACTGTGGAGGAAATGTTGAGCGAAGAGAATAGTTGTGAATAGTGTGACACAAAATGCTCTAAAGTTTTAGACACTGAATACGGCAAATGTGTGATTACGTACTCTCTCTCTCCCTCTCCCTCTCTCTCTCTCTCTCTCTCTCCTCCCTCTCCATCCTCTCTCCCATTGCAACTCCATGTCTCACTCATATACATCTCCCTGGTGCATAATATACTCCTGAGAATTTTGGCCATATCTCTGATTTGACACAATTCACCAGAATTTTAAGGCTTCGGTAATTGTGATAATTTTACAGAATGTCTTCAGATAAATGCTTATCATGTCTTGTGACTAATTTCTAAAAATTATATCCTTTAATAAATTTATTAAAATCTAATCTCTATTAATAAAGTATTTGCATTGAATCAACTGATCTATTGTTTTATCAGTTTAATTACATCTTAAGAAATATAAAACAGTAATAAATCATTGAAAATAAAATTTCTTTAATCAATGTTAACATTAAAGTTACGATAAATGTGTGGAACAAAAAAATATAATAAATAAATAAATATGTTTAGTTTGAGTGCAATCATTATATTTATTGAGCAATTCATTTAAGTATTCTCTGTTCATAACCGAAAACCAAATTGTTTCATATAAGAGATTATTACTATTTATATTATAGGCTAAAGAGTGATATATAATTTTGTTATGGTATGCCTCAATGATAATCATTAAATAGCTTCACTAAAGCATTATAAACATTATTTATGGCACAATAATCAGACGGGTAGTCAGATTTATTCTTTTCATTTCCCAAATAATCATTAAAAGTTTTATTGACATAAAAAAGTTTTAAATTTTTTTTATAGAATATTAACTCTAAATGAGTGAAATAAAATCCAGAATAAAATTCGCAAAATTAAAATATATATTTGTCTTTAAAATTAATTCAACATTTAATAATTTTTATACTAAAATTAAATGAATTTTTTCTGAAAAATAGTCGTATTTTTTGTCGATTAAACAAAAATTTCGTAGTAATTGAGTCAACTTTTTGTCTAATAATGTCAGCAATTATTTGTGTTTTTAGTTAAGTATTTGTTTGAATGAACGCATAGAAGTTTATGGCTTTTCTTTTTCATATTTTCTTTTTCCTCTCACTTGCCCTCCCCTTTCAAACAGTACTTTTAAATTCTATGTGCATTTGCATTGCCCGCTCATATGAATGCATTGAGAAGTGTATTTCACAGTTATCTATCGGTCGCAGTATAACCAATATTAGTGAATGTGTGCACACGAGTGGCAAATACGCAGGTGCATCACTTCTTGTAGTGGCTGATAATGGAAACAAGTGGCAGAGAGCAGAGAGAGTGCAATTGTTATCAATTGAAGCCCTTGTAAATCATTCAAAAACTTTATTTTTCATACTCTTTGAGTATTTTAGGTAAACATATTTATAGATGTATTCGGTTTTCGGCTAATTATACATTAGAGTATACATTGCATTACGTCCATTAATTCATTAATTGTTTGTTACTTACTATGCAATTAATGGCAAAAATATTTAGAAAATTCAAAATTCTTGTCAATTATAAATATTTAATTTAAAACTAATGGTTGTATAGTATAGAAAGATTGGGATATAATTTGCAAATAATGCTTCACATCTTCAAATGTGATAAGATTTTAGTAAATTTATCGAATCTTTCTAACTTACCTTCACTTCTGATATTTGGATGTTTTACATTCATTAAGCTATCATTTAATGTAAACATAGTTTAGATAATGGATTCAAAAATTTTAAATACGTAACTGAAAATTAAATTCCAGTTTATAATTCATCAAAAGATATATCACTTATCAGAAACTATTGAAATATTTATGGTATGATTGAAACACACTTGAATACTGAACGTCATTTACCACTATTCTTGGATAACATCCGCATTCTATTTGCATTAATAAAAGTTAGACTCGTTTTAGAATAGAGTTATTGAAGTTTTGTGAAATAAATTTTAATTAATAGATCTGTAGGTAAGCACTAATAAAAGTTTATTATAATTAAAATATTTAAATTACTTTAAATATAATATATACTAAATGTAAACCTACTTAACTATTTTTCTAAGACTTCTCCCTGTACTCCTTTAGTACTGCTTTTTAAAAAATAGTTCACATATTGTATTGATTTAATGTGAATTTATGGCATCCAAATAATGGTAGATTCAGTGTAGAACAAATGTCGTAGGAGTAGAGAATAATATAGACATGAATGAAATCATTTCTGAAAAATTGACTTATTTTACACAAGTTTTTGATTTTATTTCTAATTTTGATTTTTTAAGTATTTATCATTTCATTAATGCAAACAAATTATTGGATTTTTAAAAAGAAATATTAATTCATAACATTTGGATTTATTATATTCTACAGTAAAGTAAATTTTATGAATAGAATAATAGCTAATATATAGTGCGCTCGAGAATTAATTTTGACAAAAACATTACAAAGATTTTATTTGAAGTTTTTATGTAAACGACAGAATTGAAAGGAATATGAATTTTAAATACACACAAACTATAACTTTTAATTAATAATACCATTAAATTATTTTTTGTAACCATAAAAATGTTGACTTTAAAAAACTCTTTTATTACTCTCATTTCGTATTAAATTTTTATCATTCACTCGATGTAATTATAATAAATAATGAATATTATATTATTTTCCAACACTTCAACTCTATTTCCTACCCTTGAGTA
>JAQGCF010000058.1:0-16642 GCA_034699405.1 Hermanniella punctulata | reverse complement strand
CCTCTTTATAACAAATGAATCAGTATAACCAAATTGTGTTCACTATATCAAAAAATATATGATGGAATCAAAATAGTTTTTTATTTAAGATAAATGCTATCATATAATGGTTTGCATAAAATTAAATTCATTATACAGTATTGTATATTCTTGCAAACAAATCATTAGATTTTGTTAACTTTATTTAATTTGTTACGACTCGATCTTCTTGAAACTTCTCCATAGTATCAAAATATTATCTTTAAAAAATTATGGATACATAAATCAATTACAATTATGATTATTAAGCACTTAAAATCTAATCTAGTCAAAATTTAGTAAAATTAATGAGATGATTTAAAAATACATTTATGTTACGAGATATCACTTATATTATATATACGTATATTTTAATTAATTTCTGTTAAACTTTAGTATTTTTGAATTATGATTTATAAGTAATTAAACTAAAATTTTACTAAATTTTGCTTTTTCAGCATTACGTGAAGAGTAGTAAGGAGTTTGAGTGTACTTAATAAAACTTTTTGATATAAGTAAAAATAATTTTTGTTAAAAATGTCAAACTTCTGATGTTTTTAGAAGAGTTTTTCTTCGCCAACCTTTTACTGTAATGAGGGAGAGAATTGTGTCGAACCATTGCTAACATTTAAATTTTAAATTACAGTTAGTGTTCGTACCCTGAAGTGTAGATGAGGGGCAGACTGAGAGAATTTGCAGAGATGCTTTCATGCCTAATACACTACACACTATGCTTAGCTGACTGGATGAACCTAGGACTTTTTGAATCTGAAGTAGTCTCCTTAAATGTGTGAAAATTTTCGTCCCGTCCCGAACTTTTTGAATCTCATCCCGCCCCGTTCCCGGTCTTAAGAAAAGTCTTCTTGTCCCGTCCCGTAAACAAACTAAGGTTTGATGGCTAATCTTGTTTAAATAATCGTATAAATGCTTTCAAATGAATGTATAGTTTTAAATACAATAAGTTTAGATAATTTTTCAGGTTTTAACTTAAAATAAGCTCATTCTAATGAGTTTAAAATATATGATTACACATAATCCCGTCCAGTTCCGTTAACTTTTTGTCGCTTCCAGCTAATTTTTCTCCCGTCCCAATCCCGTACGGGAAGACGGGATCCCGGCGAGAACGGGACAAACTTTAGGGAGACTAGTCTGAAGTTAAATTCTTTACTATCTAAGCTGAGCAGCGGTTTGTCAGACATAAAGACAAATAAATTTTTAATTTGCATTTGATTTGATTTTATCAAAATATAGTTTTATTAACAATTTTGTAATTCGAAAATGTGTTGAAATTTTCAAATATTATAATTGAATTTATATGAATTTTAGTATTAAATACAATAATTTAAAAGATTTTGTTTTAACTATTTATTCCTAACTTTATATTTAGATTTTTACGAATGAATTTTCAATTTTGACTAAAAATTTTGTTTATCTTATGTTTTAACTAAAAGTTTAGTACGCAGTAAATTAAACTAATGTAATCTGTGTGTAAACTATGTGCAAAATATAATGAACTTTAAAAACTATTCTTTTGACACCTCTTATCTTTGCTGAGATAAAACACTACAAACAAAGTTAAAGTTAAATTAAAATGATATTAAATTATGTATATATTTATAATTCATATATTATTTGATTTGGTTTTTGAAGTTTTCTCAATAGAAACGAGTATTCATTATAAGCAGGTTTAATGCGATAGAGTGTACAATAAAGTGTGTTTCGGAGGTTCAAAAGAAATCGATAAGAATACTCACGAATACTGTTTTAGTGCAACAAAAATATTGTTCAGAAAGAGGGAGAGAGGGAGGGAGAGGATAGAAGAGGAGAGAGAGAGAGAGAGAGAGAGAGAGGGATCCATCTTTTACACTAATGACTTAGTCCTACTTTTGGTAGGTTTCTCCTTGAACTGAACTAAACCAAACCAACCTAAATGTGATCTCCAATACTCGTTAGAATTAACTATTGAATATATTTTATTGCCCGTCTGTTAGGGATAATATAGTTAATTAAAAACTTCAATACCGTCTGAGTCGTTATTATTTAGGTTTTTAGTGATTTAGTGTTTAGTAAAAAATTGATAAAAGGATTCGCATATTTTTTATGATAAGTCAGTACTTTTTGAAGCGCACTTCCTTTTTCTCAGACACACCTATTTGTGAAAAAGACCCCAAAATTTTTTCTGAATTTTTAGGATTTTCGGACTTTGGTGTGTGTTGTAAACCATAGTCATAGTGATAGTGTCACTCTATTTAGAACATAATTTTTTCTGTATCTAAAAAACTTTGTTTTCATTCTTTCTTTTGAAATACATCCGAAATTTTCATTACTACTGCACTGTATATACGAATTTAAAATAAGTTATTTTTCACAATGATTTGCGCTATTCTATTGTGAAACTCAATAACTAGTTTTCATCAATTGATATCTCCGTTGCACAGAATCACAAATTCTTTTTCGCTCCAATTTTTTTGATTACACTTTTGGCGTCAGACAAACTCACGGAATCCAAACCTCTTTTTATTAATAAATTTCATATAATTTTAATTCAAATATTGACTATTTCTTCGATTGCAATCACCTGTTATTTTAAGCAATCTTTAAAATTAAATCTAACAATTGTTAAGTACAGTATATCTGTTATCAATATTTTGTTTAAGTAGTATTGAATAAAACTTTTTTATCATATATACATATTTATCATATTTTCTTAAGATTTTGTATTTAACTAAAGTGAGTTCAAAATTTAGAGATTATTAGTTTTAAAGGACATTGAATTGTAATTAGTTTTGCAATTATTTGAGGCTCGCCTTTGATTTGAAGCTTTCAGTACTTAATCAAAGGAAGTTACGTAATAGATGGCGAACGGAAGAACTAGAAAAATGTTGTTTGAGTTGGGAAAACAATCTTAAGTTAAGTCACCTTCAAATGATGTTCTCTCCTGTGTTATGATTATCGATTTCCTGCGTTAATGCCTCAAACGCTTTAACATTGAATGATTAAAAGTTAATAAAATTATTATTATTTCAATTCTTTTAAAGCAATTATTTATAATATTTAGTATAACATCGGTATAAAAATGATGGAAAATTCATTTCCTTTCCACACAATATACTCTGTATTTGGCCATTATATTCGCTCGCAGGCAATCATGACTGGCATTATAGTAGTGTTGCTTTGACTTTCCCAGCCTCATCAATGTCAGTATTGGTCATTTAGTCTACTCTTTCAATGTGTTTAATTGTTAATATATGTGTCTATTCTCATAATATTCACTCCATCGCAAAGAAAATAAAATTAGAAATTAAGAGTAAAATAAGGGCTGAGCTGTCGATTTGCATAATAATATAACCCATTAATTCAGTTTCCAAATTATTATAATCGAATACCGTCTCAAACATCTCACTCATCATATGTGAAGTGAAGAGAAAAACGCGTTTTGAAATTAAAAAACAAGTTTTTATTCGTCGGCGATTAGTTGATCATTAATTGCCTGATCGATGCATAACTGCTAATTTCGAAGGTGAAAATACTAAACCAAGGTTTACTAATTATCTATGTTTACCACATTTTCGACTCATTTATTGCCTCACATCAGTTATGCCAAGCTATGCAATAAGTGAATCAAAAGAGGTGTCTATAAGTGAAAAATTTATTTCTTTTTTTTGAAAATAGCAAAAGTAAAAAATAAAAGTCGAAAAAATTCAGGTCATTGTGATGTTCAAGGATTTGGATCATGTGATCCACGAAAGTAAAGACGAGTTAAAAAAGTTGTGCTCAAACTTTCAATTCACTACTTTTTTCAACAATAATTTTTTACGATTGAAAATCTCCTAATTTCTAACATAATTAGGGGAAAGTGGGAAAGTATTGCTATCCTACTGTGTCTTACATTCACTGTATTAGTAGACTATTCTAGTATTTCAATAATCATATCATTCTTTACTTGTAATCTATTTTTTTCTATTTCCGCACCAGTAATAAAAAATTATTTGATTGCAACTCAAATAAGTAAAACGTTATTACTTATAATTAACTGAATGTCTTATGTCATATATTTTCTTATCGGAGTTAGGATTAAAACCAATATATCATATAAGAGAGCATATGGTCTGAAGAACTAAACTTTTTGAGTGATTATCTTAAATAAAGAGTGATTACTCAAGAGAGGAACTAATTCAGAAGGTATATTGAGATGTGTTTCAGGAGTTGACTGTATTGTTCGTTTATTCTATGACCCAATTCGGGGTCAATTGGATGCCTCGATTCCAAGTTTAGTGATATCAGTACAAATAAAGTACCCAATAATATATCAAATGTTTGGGTCCATTCGGGTAAAGCTTCCTGGAATATGTACCACCTGTCCCAGTCAACAGTGCATGTCGTAATCCCAGCTCACACTATAACTGCCCCTTCATATTCTTAAAGGTCCCACTTCTCAAATTTATGAATAAGAAATACATGAGTTGTTCGGTCTCTTATATCATAAAAAACATGTTTCAAAGCATTACACGGGATGCGCTTAAGAGGGATGAAAAAAGTTATTCATCTTTTACTCAATTTTAGAGAATATTTTCATAATAAATAAAAGTATTTATATATTCCTAATATTTTCTTTTAATAGCGATATTTTTTTGTATTACTAAAATCCAAACAATTTTAACGACTTTTCATTTATTTTTTCATATTTTTCCAATAATTTTTCGTTAGTTTCACTCGAAAAACAAGCGAATAGTTGTTGAGTTTTTTAAACATTGCTATCTTCTCATACAAAACACAATATCGTTCATATTTTGTGTTACGATATTGTGCTAATATTGGTTATACTTATCTGAAAACATTGCGATAAAATAATTGTAAATTTTATTCATTTGTGTGAATGATTTCTATATTATATCACAATTATCTTAAATGCTATTCATGTTTATTCTGGTTCACGATCTGCTCTTTAGTGGTCAGTTATATACTGTAGTTTATATATGAACAGTGAATTGTATTGTATTTATTTGTTGTTATATTTTTAGATATAAATTGTCAAAATGTACAGTAAATTATTATATTGTATCAGCTGTACTAATATGTAAACACACCTGCAATTGACGTCAAACAGATAGTGATAAGCGATGATTCGATGCCCTTCTTCTAAATTCATACAAAATTCCAGACTTCGAAACATTAATTTGAAATTTTTGTTAATTTTAATTTGACTTAATTTTAATTCTAGTGATGATTCTGTTAGAGTTTATCCTTTAAAACTTGAATAATATTCAATATTTCTTCAAATTATTAGATATTCTTAATTTGATTACATTCTATACAACATTTTTATCAGTCTTTGAGAAACTTATTTACACTTTTGTGTTGTTTTTATTTCATTTAATTTATTACTCATTTATGATATTCTTTATATTAAGTAAATGAACATTAATTTGAGAAAAATTAAAATTTATTAGAATTTGTTAAATATATTTGAATCATAAGCTAATAACTAGTGTGAGAGTAGATCTCAAGATAAAAGACAATTTGATGCCTTCGGGCAAATGGAGAAAAGTTGAGAATAACTAACATAAGAATAATTTGAAGCAATTTTTATTTGTGTCTTAGTTTCCCAACAATTTTAAATTTGCTGCAGAAGGCAGTGAAGCATATCTTTGCTAACTATTTGTAATGTATCACCAATTCTCCAATTCTTCAGTAACGATGTCCACATTGAAACTGCTCTCAAATAGTAGTGCCTCACAAAAGTCATTTGAGTCATAAACTATGAATCCTATTGATAGTGTTTGTCAGAATACGAGCCATAACTGCAATAACTGCATAGAGTGTCTTTGAGTGTGAGTGAATGGCAATCAGTATTTCCCAATCCATTATAGTTTTTCCCTTTAAAGACTTTTAAATCCTGTCCATTGATTTGCAAAATTCTGAATTTGGCTTTAGTTTCGGTGCTTTCTGATACTGGAGTCCTACCTTCTTGTGATCCCCTCTATTTGAAAATACTATACAATTTTGGTCCTCTATGTGTACGTTTAAAGCCTCTCTTAAGCACATTTGCCAAAACTGAATGTACAGGTTTTTAGGTTTTGCAAATTTTCTAAAATCCATTAAATGTTTGGTCCGAATGCTATGTAAGGCATAGTCGGCATAAATATTATGTTTCCCTTTGGTTGCTTCCCCTGAGTTAGACATTGACTAAATTTTGCTTTTGCTGAATGGTTTGATAATAATAGTTTTCCTCTAAGAAATACTGTTTAGCTATTTATAGTGAAAAATACTGAACTTCACTATTGTATTAGTTCTATTGTAAGCCAAGTAATACATTTATATATCAATATCTCTTATATTTCTCAGTCATACTTATATTTTTGCCCATTTCTCAAGTCTTACAGAACTATACCTTAAACTTAAAGTTTAAAAAATTTCATTTTCTCGAAGCCATAATGTTTTTTGTTGGTTGGTTTGAGCGCACCATTAAATGCACGCCTACTTATAATGTCTAATATAATGGCAATCAATAGATTGTTTGACATTTAACCATTTGTTCGACTTCTTACGAGTTAGTTGTGATGATGTGGTGGTTATATTTGTAGTGTTAGTTAACTTATAAAATATAGTTAAAGGTTTGTCAGTTTATCATTAGTAGTGTTAGCTTTCCTACATTTAACTCCATTTATCTGACGCCAGTTGAATGCTCTAAAATAATATTTGAAGCGAAATATGATCGTTAACTCATACAACACATACACAGCTTATGTAAACAAATGACAACATTAACAGTTGGAAAGCAAAATATATCAATTAACCAAATTTTAAATTAAGTATTAGAATGTGATTGACCTGCTTTCTAATGCATCCCATACTCCCATACTATCTTTTGATAACATTAACTTTATTATAGAAATTACTTCTACTCTACTCACAACTCACAACACTTTAATTGATAACATATTACTCTTCGTTAATGATCAACAATAGCTTGAGTTCGCCACAACTAGACTCCAAAGCATTAAACTCTAATCTTAATTTGAGTGTCAAGCTTGCCCTCTGCTTACCCACTGCGCTTAATCTTACTTTTTATAACATATCACATGATTTTCTTTTATTTTTAAAATTAAAAGTAAACAATTGTTTCTAATAATTACTGCTTTTCAAACAATTGCCTAACAGAGCTTGAGCTTATGTGAAACAGGTAACAGGTTCGTTTACGAGTGTGCTTGAGCTTCAAACTCGAAAAAGAGATAGAAGTGAACGTTGAACTTGAAGTTGTGTCGAGCTTTTGCTCTCCATTATATTAAATGGCTTTTAAAAACGATCGAATAAAAGCATTTATTATTAAGATTGAGTTAAGCTAAGTTAAAGAACAGATAACATCTTCACCAGAAGGTCAATGAAATATGTAATATATTTTAAGTAAAAGCAGCACAAAATTTGAAAATTTGGTTCCGAATCTTTTTCTCTGCAAATCTGCTTAACTCAATGCGCAGAATATAATGTAATTCATAAATATAATGAGTGAGTGAAAGAAGAGGAGAGAGAGAGAGAGAGAGAGAGAGAGAAGTAGTGGATTTGCTTCACTGCTGTTACCGTTGTTCGGTCCACAACTAACGCATTTTTGTTCAATTATTACTATTGCATGTATTGAATGAATTCTCTACTTTAAAGACTTATAGTTTTGAATCTAATGCTAACAATGATGAAAGCCCTGAGCAAACAAAATGCATTAACACTACTGTCAATTGAAAGCAGAGCTAACACTGGCGAGTTTGATATCTGTGAGGCATATCTACATCTATTCTACATAATATGAAATGAAAAGAGGATCACATCGTGAGTCACTCGCATCAGATTCTCGATCCCTCTTCAGAATAGTTGGCTCTGCTTTTATCAATCGTTCACTCGCCAGATGCACGTGTCGAAGCTTTAGCTCCCGTTTCCATAGCAATCATCTACAGTCTCATATATTGTATTACCCATTATTCGCCTCATCACTGGTCATACTTTTTACAGATTTGATTATATAATTGATATTAAACTAAATTAAACCAATCGGACGATAATGTTATGTAATTTGGTTTTGAAATAATTTGTATATTCATTGCCTAATAATGTGTTCATTCATATCTTCTATTATACTTTACAATGCAATGCAATTTACTTATATTCACTTCTCATTAAATATTGTATTAATATTTGTATTCATATGATATGAACTCAATGTTATGATTACTAATTAAAATCATGTGTTCTTTTGAAGGATTTTTAAAAATAAAAGTTTAAAACAAAATCGCAATTTCTGTTTGCAATGTCAATGCGTACAATACCACACACTGTGTACTTGTTTTCATTACATTAGTTTTTGCCTTCAAAAAACACAATAGAATATACATAAAATGTGTAACAGTGTGTTCCGGTTAATGGATACAGATTCTGTGAATAGAATGAGTGTATCATCTCATGCTGTAAACCTCGAGGTTTTACAGTATTAAAAACAATATGGATCACTATTTCCAAGAAGTTTTGTACTACTTGGTGGCAATGTGTTGCAGAGTGGCAAACATTGCATACTATTGCCTAATACTGTATATTCTGTTGTAGATTCCTAATGAAAATCTCAACAATTTAACAGTTATTACATTTCGAACTAAGAAATAGAAAATTTGAAACATTTGAGCGCTTTATTAATGCAATGAATCTCTTATTTCTAAGTACAGTATTTATAATTACAGTAGTGTCTGACTTAACCAAACCCTTATGTGTTGAGTATAGACTGGTCTGTTTCAAAAATTTGTGTACTTTGCTTTTGAATAAGGGAAACTCATCCATCCATTCTATTTCATACATAGACTTATATTTTTGTTTTATGGGCTCAAAGGATAAATACATGAGTATATTCTCACAAACGAAATATACTTTAATTCATATATAAGTTGGTTTGAAAGATGAGAAGCAAAGAATATGAAAATAGTTTTGCAATTATATCATAAATTATAATACTTTGCGTTCGCATAACTCTAATCACTGTTTATTCGTTAAGATATGGTTTAATTTTATACATTACTTCTTTGCTTATCCCAATCAGATAATGGCTTATCCCGGACCAAACGAGGTCCCGAAGCCTTTAAGATTTAAACTGATTTGATTTGCATAAAAAATGCATTCAATAAGTGTCGCACATATTATAAAAGACTTATACAATTAAGTTTTAAAAAGGATTATTCAGTTCGAAGGGGAAAGTTATGCGCGTTTTGTATAGTCTGACTCGCATTCACTTTCTATCATATATTTTATACGTTAGTATTGTATTTCTGTACGCATTTATATAACGGTCTAATCAGTGTTAAGCAGATGTTTCGTTCATTCACCAAAAACAGCGACCATTGCGTCAAACAACTACCAAAGGCTATAATAGGACGCGTAAAGTAAAAAGAAATGCGTTTACCATCCATTAGAAATTCCTCGTAATGTCTCTTCTCTTGAAGTTTTGAAAAAATTATATTTATTTATAGCAGTGGCCATACGCTCGAGGAAATAGCACGCGTTGGGCACGTGCATAGTTGCCATTCTTTATACGATTTATTCTGCAGAGGAAATCTGCATCACCTGCCTCTACGCTTCCCTATTGCTTTATGCCTGTCTCAGCTCTATTCAAATGCATACTGTTTTTTATCTTCAGTATTAAGGTCTGGCTCTCACTGTTTGGTCTCTTTTCTCTTTCCCTTTATTTTTTAGTCACTGCACCGAACCCTAAGATTTCTTTTTTATGATCGACACCATTACTACCATTACTCTGTTTATAACAAAATAACAGGAACTTTGAAATAGAATATGTGTTATATATTGCTCACAAATTTGCACTTTTCATTCCAACTCATATCAAACTATTGGTACTATTGGTCTACAGATTAATCTTAAGGTCAACACCGAATATCAGACAAATATGTGATAACTATTTTCAAAGTTAACTTCGAATTTGTTTCAATTGAATCGAATTCATTTTTAGCTCGTTTTCCTCCCCATCCCTAAACCGTATTACCATTCGATTATTAAAGTATGACAAATGACGAAAATAAATGTAAGAATTTTAATAATTTTTTGAGTTATTGATGAAAAAACAGTAAAACAGTTGGAGATAAGTATTATATAAAACTCGTTTTTCTCATTCGTTTGGTTCTATTGTAGAAAACTATATATTGAAGTCTTCTAACTCGTAAGCATTGGCTGCCATTCGAGTTCGGTTGCCATAGTTGTGATGTTCCTTTAGGTTCCCTTTTACTGTCGGTAATACCCCTCAAGCGCTATAGATTTATGGTTTTCTCCCAATTTTTCCCACGCCTATCACAATATGTTTGAAACTCGTGTTACCCCAACACTATTTTTCTACAAAATAATCTCTATTTTCAATTAAATAATGTTTTAATGCTTGAGATTTGCTTAGAGTTAAACCAATACTACTGTAACAGTATTTTGTTTGACTTAAACTCTTCTTTCACTTATTCTTCAGTATTTTCTTCAGTATACTTTGTATACTGTGTACTGCAATGCCTCACCTTTACTACTGCTGTAAAAGCATAATGAATGGCATGAATGTGTAATTCATAATTATATTGATTGTGTTGAATCGATAGGTCAGTGTCTTTATATTGAAATAAAAGAGAAGAATATATTTGATATGTTCTGATCATATATTATGAGTTAATGGCACTAAAAATGATATTCAACTTTAGCTCAATATGTAATGTAATGTGCAGTACAATAAAACGTAATGTGTAGTGCATTGCACTAATATCAGGAGCTTAAACCAGTGTATTATAAACTCCAGCACTACCAGCGCTGTATACTCTAGTATACGATATGATACAATCGAAGAGAAGGCAAACGCATGTCTCTTATGTCTTAAATTGTTTTATTATTTTCATTACTATATTATTATTTATTATTTTTACTCAATATGTCTATAGTTTAGATTAGAGCGTCTTTTACACTATTTTCACTAAATTCTTGTTCCCAACGCTTTTATTTTACTTAGGAGTTAACACAAGCCAACCAAATCTGTTACAAACCTAATGGCAATTACAACGCCTTTCACTTGCGTTCAATAGATTGGACATAAGAGAAAATACTCCACTACTACCAGTTATACACTATTCCAATGAAGAATACTTTTATTTATTACAATTTTAGAGATGAAAATCATTGGTAATTCCAGCTCTTATACCAATCAACTCATTTTACAGAGCTATTGAGTTGTAAGATATGGTTAGGTATTAATAGTACAGTACAGTACACTCCACTATTCATTTCCAACCACAGTCTTAAAATTTTGATAATTACAGTATTATTATGTTATAAAATCCTAAAAGTTTGCCCCAAATTAATAAATACGTATTTTATGTTTATTTTTAAGCATATTTATCTCATAAATATGTGTTACAACGTTAATGTTATCTCTAAATGTATACACAGATAGGAAATCTTAAAACTGGTTCAAAAACATTTAACGTAATTTATGTTTTGCTCACTGAAAAAGTTTAGATGAGTAAACTTATGCGATAATTATCTATATTTTGTGATTACAAATAATAATTAAGATTTAAAATATATTTATCGCTCGAACAAAAATTTTGATTATTAGATAAGAAGTTAATTTAAATTAAATTAACCTGAAATATAACACTACAGTTACAATAGCTAACAATTATTTAACCATAAATTTTATTAATTGTGAACTAATATTAACATCAATTTGGAAAATACTGTATATTTCCCCACAGAACAGAAAATAATATGCAATTTAATGATTAACATTATTAGACAACAGACAATAGGCTTTTAGAAAATATGGTCTTTAATAAAATAAAAAAATTAAAACAATAAATATCCTTAACTTTATAAAGAGTCAAAAAGCATTACGTGATAATGATGAGTAGCGACTTTATTGTACTCTACATATACAGTACTTTATATCTCGTTTACATCCAATTTACTAATTCATATATTCTTCACAAAAGTTTTAAAAATGTGAATTTTATTAATAAAATTGTAATATTGTGTATATTATGAACAAAATGTAAATATTTATATGATGTAATTAAAGTTTGTAATAATTAACTTTTTTGTTAAGATCCCGATTCCTCCCGATTTTATTTGTTCATTGTTGTGATTTAGTGGGTTTTATTGTCGATAATCTTGATTAGAGATTATGCATAAAACTGAGATAATTATTAGTTAATACGAATTGAGTGATTGATCGCATTTTTGCTAATTCCAAGGTTTGGCTCAAACTAAGAAAGTAATGAAAGCAATGAAAGCAGTGCTCTATCCCTCTATCCAATCAAAATCTATTTTCATAATTGTTATGCAATATTAGATTAATTAATTGATATATTTTTATAATAACCCTTTGCTATGTAATCGTACACATCTTTTTACATATTTTAAGTATACTTTTCTTACTTTCAAAACTTTCAAGTTTTTTGAAATAAACCCAAATATCAATTGAAACTTGTTTTTTGATTCACTCTTATCTTTAAATTTCATTAAGTTATTGCACTGAGTCTCAGATCGTATGAGATTTGGCGAAAGCTTATGATTTCAACGAAAAGAAAATCAAATTTTAACCATATATTCAAAATGTTTACTTCAAAAAAATATATAACTTATAATTAAAAAAGTAAACTAAAAATGAATTTAATTGAATTATAATTGCAAAATATTTTAGACATATTTATGTGTTTAGTTATGTGAGTAATTGTTTTGTGTATTTATAAATCTTTATTATCTTATTATTTAATTTTTTTTATATTGTTTTCAATGAAATTTCATGTTATCGTAAAATAAGTATTAATACAATTTCTCTTCAACTGTAAGTTTAGTTTTAATGTGAAAATCGTATATAAATACAAATATTTTATTAATAAAGTATTGAGAGTGGCGTAACACAAATGAGCGCAGATATGGCAATATTGATATATTAGTTTAATGCCTTCTTTACTAATTAAACTATGACTCCTTCCGTATTGTTATCGAAATTGATATCAACTCTATGTAAATGTATAAGAAATACAAGATTAGAGTACGGGTTGACCTTTGATTTTGGTATAAATGTGTTGTGTGTCCGCCACTGACATACGCACAATCATATGCAGCGTAGCATTTATTGAACGGCGCGAAACTCTAGTCCTTGAAATTTTAATGACCGCAATGTCTGATCGGGGCGTTGACATTGAATTGTAGCCTATTTTTGCATTTGCTTTGCTATTGGTTCTCATCACTAGTGACGTACCCTCTCTTACATATAATAGACTTTACCAGAGGAGAGACGTTCAGCTCTACCTTTGCTATTGAGTTAAGATTTGAGTTTTTGAACGCGTTTTAAGTTTTATTACATTTGAAAAGGCTTTCAGTGTTTCAGTCGATTATGAGAGACGTCCACAACAAGAAGTAACTGATCCTAACTCTCATTCTTCTCGTTCTTCTATTTGATTACAAGTTTGCCATTAATTGCTATTTATATAAATATCTAGTATTAGCCGAGACTGACATTCATTGGCTCAGTCTTCACATCACTCGTATCGGTATATGTTTTGGATTAGACTTAATATAAACTCATATCAAGTATTGAGTACTCAGTACTCAATATCTGAATATCGACTGCAATAACAAAACTAGTTTTCAATAATACTGTAATACTATATAAATATAAGTAATATATATATTGAAACAAAACGTGTTTTCACTCTTCACTCGTACTAAAAGTGTTTAATAATAACGAATAACATAATTAATGATTACTGTTGTGTGCAATCATTGAAATGGATGTGAAAGTCAATAAGTCCGCAATGTTTGGCTCGTTATGTGTAGACACCAATAGCCGAACGCCATATACAGACGCGACTCAATGCAAAAAAGTGACAAATCATATAAAGAGACCAATGAATGCATTCATGGTTTGGTCACAAATCGAACGAAGAAAGATATGCGAACAACAACCAGATATGCACAACGCAGAGATCAGTAAGAGGTTAGGCAAGCGGTGGAAGACTTTGGCCGACGACGAGAGGCAACCCTTCATCGAAGAGGCAGAACGACTGCGTATTCTACATATGCAACAATACCCGGACTACAAATACAGACCACGAAAAAAGGTTAAGACTATGGCATCCAATGCCTCCACTCAGTCCAGTTCGAGTCCTACCCCGAGTTTGTCCTCTCCCGTCAAGAGTTTGGCAAACAGTAGGCATCAAACGAAAGTGTCTTCAGGTATGTCTTCGAGTTCTGTTAAGAGTTCTTCGGCACACAATTCACGGCTCAATATAAGCGGCAATTCCTCACCTGCTCTGAGCTTTGCCCTAAACTCCAACAGTCGACTCAAATTTAAACTTACAATTGATAAGAAACTAAGAGAGAGTATTAGACAAAGTAAGACCGTTCCGGTGGCTGTGAGCCAACTGACCCCTCCGGCCAAAGTTCCGTGTAGTCCGGGTTCGTCTGACTCTCCCGGATCACCAGAAAGTGCCAATTTGTCGTTCTATGACGACATCTGTTTCGATAAGTCCAATGCAGACACCGATGAGTTGATGACAGACGACAACACTGGAAATATAACACCAATAACTCCGACCACGTCTTACAACAGCAATATTATTACTAATATAAGTAATCATAATAACGACACCTCTATTACTGCTACTGCTATACATCTTCCGTCCACTGGATCTCTGCTGACGCCAACAACGAGTAAGGCGTCTTCCCTGGCTTCGCCCTCTTCCTCATCCGTAAGCCTTTCGGATTTGGATGACTTGAGTGATGTTTTGCAGTTTGAGTCTAATTGGGCCCAAGAGTTGGCCAGTTTTAATCTGACACCCATCTCAGTATTGGACAATATGGACACCGCGTCCTCCAGTTCGGGATCACATTTCGAATTCCCAGACTATGCACCAGAAGTTAATGATATTTTGGGTGAAGACTGGGGGGACACAAGTCTTGCAAATCTCATCAACAGTTAAACACAAAAACATTGAGAAGTATTGAAGTATTGAGAAGTGGATCACAAATGGATTTAGAGTTGAGTCTCATTTACTCAACTAAATGCATAAAAACTTAAAAAACAAATTAGAGTACAGAGAGTACAGAAATCCTCATTATTTTTATCATTAGATAAAAGTATTGCACAAAAAATGCATTCAATAATAATAATAATAAGTAAATGCTTTTACCGTATGTTTTGTTATACTGTATGCAAAAGTAATTCCACAAAAATTATTTAAAAAGTGATAGTTTTTCAATATATGAAACAAATGAATGTAAATAAGATTTCTCGAACGGCCCTACACTTCAGTGTTTGTTTTATTTGAATTCAAACTCAGTTAATATTTCCAATTGGCTAATGTTACCAAAAATTTGTAAAAGTTTAACTAAATTGAAGGTGCGGTCAACTGAACAGTGAACTGCACTTAATTTTATATATTAATAATTATTATTAAAGTGTCATTTTTTGCACAGCATTTATATATTATCTATAAATATATATAAATATAAAAAGTCTTAAAATATAAATATAAGTATAGATTTAGTCGAACAGTTACCTCATTTATCAAACGACACTTTGATAATATCCAATGTTATCATCATTTTATTATTTGGCCATTTCTACCATTTCTTACCATTTCTTACCATAACTTATCATTTTATTGATCATTCATTATTTGATTAATTAAACCCCCCATGAGTTTCATGAGTTTGTCATCGCATTCACTATTTTATTCGATCATTTAAATTGAATTTTTTTATTTAGTCGTCTCCGAAATTCATACCGAAACCATTTAAAACCATTTTATCCCATCTTTTATTTGTCAGTTTATTTCTTTCGATACTTATAATATTCTAAACATTTTTGTAATTATTATTACTTTTTCGCTAAAAATATAAATTAGAAAAAAACAAAAATAAAAAAATGATAAAATTATTGAACAAAACTGTCGACAAATATATAAGTTTATAAAAGCATATAATATTCAATCAAATCAAGTAAAGCAAATAATTGATTGAGCTTTTAATTGAGGATTGTATTACTCATAAAAATAGACATAAATAGCATACGCAGAGCTCAATTGATTACTAGTGTTATTAATTCGTTTTATTAATTATAATTATATTATTTAAATATAGAAAAAGGGCGACAATTAATGCACTTTTTGGTTATGTAACGCGAGGTTATCAAATGTAATTGTTTTTTATGTTTTAATTTTTATGTATTGAAAAAATTTATAAAAAACGCTCACTTCTTATCATTTTTATCTTTACGTATTATTATTATTAATTATTATTATTTTATTATTATTATTATTAATTTTGTATGTATTGTAGAAGTTTACAGAAAGTAATATACGAATTAAAAAACGTTGTTTTTCTTAACTTTTACTTTTGCCTGTTTTTTGTGTATATTTATATTTTGACTCATTTTTTTCTTTGAATGCTTTAACAGTGAAATCTATTGAATAGCAAAAAATAGTTTACATTTACTTAAACAGAAGTTTGAAGTTTTCGTACAATTATTTCCATTAAAGTCTTGTTTGTATGGAATGATTGCGGTATAAACTTATGGATAAATATGATATAAACATAATTTAGT
>JAQGCF010000057.1:0-16655 GCA_034699405.1 Hermanniella punctulata | reverse complement strand
GATTTGACTGCAACTCATAGTACCTAGAGTTCATTCCAGTGATCCCCACCACAAAAGAATTGAAAGTATTTTGAATTAATTTTTACAGAATTTATTCGATTAGAAAAATGATTTAAATTTTAATCTATTATTGGAGTATATTATCATAAGATTCAAACATTCATTTAATAGTTTTTATTGAAAATATTTTTACATTAAAGAATACACGAGTTTTTCACATACTACTAGAGTTTACACTGTTATTTGTTTTATCACATAAAGACAATCAATAAAAAAGAGTTAAAAATAATACAAAATTTAAAAAAATTGTGATTATTATTGTTTACAACGAAATGTTTACAACTCTTATGACTAAAACTGTTAACTCTTCGACACATTCATAGAATTGAATAAAATATTAATTACTTTTCATTACTATTATAAACAATAGTCTCATAAATGCGAACATTATTTCTAATTATAAATCAAATATTGACAAAACTATGCATGACTTTCCTTAAGTGTTTTCACTCAATACTACCCTATTTTTTATGGACATTAATATTATTTATATGTTTCTGTAAATCACTATTTTTTCCAAACTTCTTATCACATGTACTACAAGTAAAACGCTTTATCTTTTTGTGAACAGTCATTATGTGTCGGTTTAGAGAAGCCTTTTGTGTGAATTTTTGTTTACATGTATTACACTTAAAAGGCTTTACCTTTAGATGAAGTAATAAATGTTGGTTTAAGTTAGACTTTTGTGAAAAATTTTGTTTACATTTATCACAATTATATGGCTTTAGCTTTAGGTGAACAGACATTACGTGTCTTTTAATACCACTAAATGTATCGAAACTTTTGCCGCAATTATTGTAAAGACATTCAAATACTTTATTATTACGTCTAATGTATTCATTGAAATCCATTCTCTGTTCGTATTCCACATCCAAACCATTCATCTCTTCATTTGTTATCTCTTCGATGTCTTCATAACAGTTCTGTCCATCACTTCTAACACTATTAAGTGAAAGGTTTTCATTGGTTACCACTTCTTTCAAAACAATATTACTTTCGATTAAGTCTTCATTCGAGACATCATTTGATTCGTATTTCTCTTCCAAATCAATCACTTCTTCGATGTCTTCATTGGGCACTAATACCACATTGTCTTCAATTTCTTCGTTCACTTCATTGCTATTAATGTCGACATAAGTCCCAAACGTTTGATTCAATTCTTTATTGAATAATAAGTTTTTAAATTTATTTAATTGTGTTTTCAATTCGTTTTCATTTTCTTTCAATACTTTTAATTCTTTTACTTTAATTTCACTCATATTTAACACATTTTCATATTTTTTATTCAAAACCACAAACTCTTTGTAGTGTTCGTTAACTAACACTTCAATGCATTTATCGTTTGTATTATTTTTAGTCAAATTAATAAAACTTTTAAATTTAGTTATAATTTCATTCAATGCAAACATTTGTTGTAACGAAATGTCAGACATTTTGTTAAAATCAGTTTCAAAATCCAAACCCATTAATGATTCGTTTGAATCAAATCCATAATTAATTAACGACTTAATTGTTTGGCAATCAATTCGATCGCTTTCACACAAAACACACCACAAATTAGTAGTAATTTCACTCATTTTGTCACAAATTAAATCAAAACTAATTCTTATAATATTCGGTAAAATATTGTTTTAAATAAGTGAACAATAAATGTATTAAATAGTGATAAAGCGATAACTTTACAGTTTTGTAGTACAGCTTAAAAGTAAAAATAAAAAACTGTATATTTGATGTAAAAGATGCGCTATATTTAGAGCCTCCCTGAACTGTACAGATAACAAGTTTTGACTATAAATGGCATTTAACCCAAAAATGGTTTAAATTACCTAAGATTTTATCAAAGGAAACCCATTAGAAAACTATGGGGAAATGTAAAACCCTTTCCCTAACAATAAAAAGTTATAAAACATTTTGTATCGAAGAAAAAGGTTACGAATAATCTAATAATACCTACAGTTTTCTCACACAACATATTACCGGTAATACTGTAACTGATTATTACATAATTAAATTTTAGTATAAACTAAATCTCATTTACGAATCATTTTGTTATACTTAGAGTTCATCACATCATAAGAGAAATATTTCATAAATTTAAGAATTTAATCATTTTTACGAAAAACATTAACTTTTCTGTATAGCACTCATTGCGTTCATATTTATTCTGTTGGTTAGTATTCTTATTATTTGTTACCTCTATTATAGACATAAAAAAGTTAAGAAACGAAAAAGTTCTTTAAAAAAAAGGAGTTCCAAACCGTATACACCAACAGTACTACCTATGTTTCATTCCGGTAATCCCGATCTTTATAAATACACAATAATCAGCGCATAATTTAAAATAAAAGCATTTATTGAACAAAATATTAAGCCTTTGAACACATATTAAAATAATAACAATTTTTTATTAATAAATTAAATGATAAATAAATGTGTATTTTATTCGGACTCCTCTTTGTTCTCGTTATCATTTTGTTGGACACTATTGACTTCGGCAACACTTTTATTACTATCGTTCGCTAAAGAACTGATTCTGATGTGATATATACGAAGAATACGCTTAACTAATATTCCAAACTCTTCCATATCATCTGCAAAGTCATCCGATTCTGTGTCGCGCACGGGATAGGCATTAAAATCAGGTAAAAAGGCCTGAATTTGATTATAGTTGAGCTAATGTTAAAGAATTGGTAACAAAACCTCTGATTAGATATAATTAATAGTAAAGAACTAATGAATGATAAAAAAAATTTAGTTATTTTAGTCAAACAAAAGTCAAATACTAAAGGCTTTAATCAGTGTTTGCTATATAAAAAAATTCCTTCTGATATATAGTGTACTACAATATTGTTAAGTTATATAACACATACCTGTGTGGAGACGTAAACATTTTCAAAACTCAATGCATTGCCCAAAGCATAACCACTTTCATGGGTTTGTTTAATGAGTTCACTAATAGAATGACTGATTTCGAGCAAATGTTTTGGTTTCAAGTTTTCAGTTTTGCTCAAAAATTCAAGGAGTGGTATATAACCCGGCGGTGGTCGGAGTAGTTTGTTAGTGGCAGCACTTTGTGATTCCCTATCCAATAGCTTTGCCTTTTGCTTCATAGTCACCAAAAATGATCGACTGTTTACTGAATCGCGTTTGTGTTTGAATGCGAACAAAGAGAAGGGAGACTGAGCTAAGCTATAGATTATGGGGTTTGTGGCCGAGTTTAATGGGAATACAAACACCGCTGTCCACGAATACACAGCTC
The DNA here is from genome assembly GCA_034699405.1 of Hermanniella punctulata. Classification (NCBI taxonomy): domain Eukaryota; kingdom Metazoa; phylum Arthropoda; class Arachnida; order Sarcoptiformes; family Hermanniellidae; genus Hermanniella; species Hermanniella punctulata. The sequence continues at coordinate 13,336 of JAQGCF010000057.1, read as the reverse complement.
CTGAACAAAAAAAACACAATTATAATACTCTTTCTATTCTAACACACAATGAATTTTCTTATTTTAGAGCCTATAAGCTCGAGTTTAAAGCATTAAAAGCTTATGAAAGCTCGAGTTTAAGCTCAAGGCTTACAATAAAAACTCATCACTAAAAACATTATTAATATTATTACAACTGTTTTAAAACAACAGAAAACTATTCATTTATTTGTTTTTTCTTTCAAATGGTTTTAAATAAAAGAAATGATAAGAATTGGTGCCTAACAGGGCTGGCAATAGGTAGGAAAAATATTTTTATTAATCATTTTTTGGGATCAAAAGTGTTTCAGAAGAGATTAGTATTTTCTGACTAAAGAGCGTATAATTCAATGCATTTCTTACTATATCTTATAATACAGTATTAAACTGTATTAATATAAGTACTGGTAGTTTATCTTACCTGATATGGTAAAGCCAATGAGTGACATGAGTCCCATTACAATAACTGGAAACCAACACAAAAAGTTTGTCACCACTATTAACGCCATTTGTCGGCCAACCTATTGAGTAAATCGATATACGGGTAATGAGATCTATCACAGGAAGTCCTGTAAAATGCTTACTCTAATCTCCCACTAAAAAAATTAAAAATAATTATTAGAATAGCTTTTGCACCGATACCTATAGGCCTATAGACTTAGATAACTCAAATAACATCACTTAGAAGTGAATAAAAAATATATAAATGAGTAAAAAAAAGTCAATTTTCTCATTAAACTAATTATCAATTTCTATATCCCCTCTAATTCATAGTCAAGAATACTGTCAAAGAATTGACTATTGATATCATTTAAGGGATTATTGACTAACATTTAAAGTACTATAAAGTGAAGACTAAAGTCTAAAATACAAATCAATATTTTTGTCTAAACATAAAGCCTTTAAAATATAAGTTTTTAGTCTTACTTGAGTTTCCCTGACTTGACGTGCTTTGAGTTTATTCATTTTACGGGCGGATAACCGAATGGTTTTATACATATACCCATAACAGCCCACTATTATTAAAAACGCCAAAAAGTTTACGCATAAAAATATTGCCACTGAGTATTCCCAGCCCTCATGTTTATGAGAAGTGATATGGAGGGCCAAACAGGTACCCGAACGGGCGTAGAATTTATCATTGAAATACGAAATCGGTAGCAGTGGTAGGCCTGCTATAAATATAACTATTGTCCAGGAAATCGCTATCAGTCTTAAAAAAAGAGAAATTAATTCAAAAATTAGTTAAAAATCAAATTACAATACATTATATTCCACTTATAGTAAACCACTTTTACTATGAATCCCAATATAATAAAATGTATACTTTATGTAATACAAACAGTTCATTATAAGCGGAATAGACTGTATAAGAGTTGAGATGAGTGTTAATTATGTGTTTTTACTTATAAGTGAAACTCTTTGTGAACTTTAATGAAGAGAATGGAAATGAAATGCAAATCAATCGATCGATTGTTATGAAGACTAGTGTCGTCACCGACACCTCCGAAGATATGGTGGATATGAAGCCACAAAAACTACAGAGAATACTATTCTTCCAGAGGTCAGAGTTTTCAATATATCGACCCCTAAAACAGGAATAAATAATTCTCTAAAAATTTTTTTAAAAGCATTGGTAATACCTGTAGTGTTCATCAACTGATGCAATAATAATTAAGTAGATCCCCATCAAAAAGTCCGCACAACCCAACGATAAAATCATTGTAGAGCTGACCTGATTAGAGTGATGGCGTGTTTGACATCTCCAGACAACTACCGCTGCATTGGCTAATAGGGCCACAACTCCTAAAAACCATAGGATTATCCGTTGAACTGTGTTTGACATTAAGTCTTCACAATCAGATATCTCGTCCTGAGGTGGAAGACATCTAATCAATGGATAATTAGGTAAACGAAAAATGGATTAAATTTAATAATTAGTCCAAAAAATGAGTATTTATTCCAAACCTCTCAAAGGGAACGATATTTGCGGCTAAACAACAAAACTTAAAGCTATCGCTCGAGAGATAGCGTAGGGATTTCAAGGCGTGAAACATGTCTTTAGGAAAGGTATGCAAATTATTATCTCTTATGTCGAGCCATACCAATGAAGTCAACTCATTGAAGGCTCCCTTTTCTACAATTTTAAGTCCATTACTTCTAAGCGATAGGTTCTGTAGTGAAGACATTTGGAGGAAAACATTTTCGTGCAATACCTGTACTTTAAACACAGATATATTTAACTCTCGGAGCGAAGTGAGACCAACGAAAGCGCGCGGCTCTATCACAGAGAGGTTAGGATTTTGGTCTAATATCAAATTTGTCACTTTCTTGAGGCCCGCAAACGCCGCCGACTCTAACACTTGGATGTTATTCCAACTGAGATCTAATTTGTAGAGATTAGTCAACTGTAGGAACTTTTTCGACTTAATTGTTTGGATGTCATTCCTCTGTAGTATTAATTCTCCCAAATCGCCAAAGAAACTGAAGTCAGCGAAAGCCAAATGGGGTCCCAAAGCGTTGTTACTTAACTCTAATTTTCGGGTCTCTTTCGGGATCAAATCCACCGGAAGTCGGGTTAGGTTTGCGTTACGGCAGTCGACTAACAGTCCAATACACGTGCAATTCTCAGGACAGGTAAGATTGCAGAACCATTCGTCGTCGCCGAGTGGACAGTGTCTGATACCGTCGCAGAGCTGGTGAAGAAGAACACATGAGCTCTCATTGGCGCACTTGTATTGTCCCGGACACATATACCGGGCACAGCCCACTTCATCAGAACCCCCAACACAATCCCATTTACCTAACAATTAATTTTAAGCACACATTAACTCTATTTAAGCACTATTTGACTCATAAAACACATACCATTGCATATATAACGAGGAGGTATGCAATAAGAATCAGTGCATTTAACATAATCTGCCGGACACTGGTAGGTCTCGCAGTCGCGCAAATGTGAGACATCTCTGCAGCCGATTTGATACCCCAATTGGTCGAACTCGTAAATACATCTATACTTCCGGTCAATCATTTGTCCCGATTGACACTTGAAGTCGGGTACGTCCCCCGAGTGCACACGACATGAGTTAGTATTGCCCTTATCGTCGGCATTACCGTCACACTCAAGTGGGCCCACATAGAAATAACCCGATTGTCCCAATTTGTAGGTATCGCCGAACACAACCCGAGACACCGGGAGTTTATTTTTGTCTGTTATATAGCCCGAGTCCTCCTGCCATTCAAATCTAATCTCCGAATCACAATTGCAGGGGAGGTTGGGTTGAGTGCAGTTGGGATAGCACTCACACCTGCCATGAGGTGCTCCGCCCCACGAGAGTTGAGTTACGCCTTAAGCAAAAAATTTATTTAAAAATTTTTAAAAATAAAATAATAAAAACATATTTTTGAGACATACCCTGTCGTGAGACCCAATAGGAAACTGCTTTTTGACTACTGAACTTAAATCCCGTACCCGAACACTGCCAACTGATATACTGTTTGCAAGTATTGGAGTGATTAATGAGTGCAACGATTGAATCGATACTATACTGATAGGTAATAGTGCGGGTATAGGTGGCGGGGCCATCAATATCGCTGCGCACATAGAGCTTCGTTTCTGAATCGTGATGGATAACAGTACGCGAATTCTCGGCAAAGAAATGGCACTCAACGGTCATCCCTATGGTCGAGTGCCCCTCAGGCTGTATATAATAAGTGCCGTTTGTTTGAATATTTTCATATATTTGCAAATCCTATAAAAAATATTTAAGTCATTAAATGGTAGTAAACACCTGAAGGTAACAGACCTGACATGTCCTCCTCTTAATTGAAAAACAGGCACTCCTTTCATAGCGCGCCCATACCTTCTCCACCTGATCGTGAATGAGCTTCGAGTGCCAAATGTTGGTCTCATGTATTGCCCGCTTTTGAATCGCTTTACTACTACTGTTCTTCTGGCACCGGGATGCCTGTTCATCCTCGTGAAACTTGCCCGGACAGTCCCTATGCCTGTCGCAGAGCGCGTATAGGGGAATACAGTTACCATAATAGCACTGGAATGTTGTGTTTAGATTACAAGGGATTGCGATTAGAGTACAGGCGAACCCCTCATCGCTTAGATCTTTACAATCGGTCAAAAGGTCGCATCTCTTCGACAGTGGTATACACTGATGATTATTACACCGAAACTCAGTCTTTTTGCACTGACGTCTCTCACAGAACATCTCATCGCTTCCATCCCCGCAGTCGTCGACAAAATCGCAATACTATTAAAAAAGTAAATACTTTTTAATTCATAAAAATTGGCAAAACTTTTGGCATTAATTAATTGAATTGTATGTGAATTTGGTTCGGGTAAGACATAGATATATCAAAACTACTCTAAAATCAGGTATACATAAAATTTTTGCCATTATTTTGCCCCTAATCTCCCTGTTCTCACATTAGTCATACCATTCCGATAGCAATGCAACGGCCATTCGCGCACTTAAACTGAGATTCAAGACATGAGTTGCCCGAAGTATCGCAACCAAAAGTCTCGTCACTTCCGTCCCTAAATTTTTTTTATACAAAATTCATTAAATTTATCCCTTTTTTAACGCCTTTCACTCATCCCTTACCTACAATTGGGTGTTCCGTCGCATCGAAATAGGTTTGAAATAACCTCTAAGTTCTCACAAACAAAATATCTATTATCGTCAACACGTCGGTAGATTTCCTCCTCTTCATCAGTGATAACATTAGTAAAGAGGGGTTCGCGGAGTTTGAACTGTTGGGTCGAATAACTTGAGTCCATTTTACAGATATAACTACTGATGACATCGGAAAAAATTTTTGTACTATTAATCAAATTTGTTTGTTGTGATGTCCTTTTCCCGAGAGAGCACGGGATGTCGTGCCAGTTAGCTGTAGAGTGACTGGAGTCTAGTTTTATAACAGTGCAGTCCTCAAAAGCGCCACCGTCGGGCTGAGTGGCCACTATCTCCCCATTATCACTGCCGTAGGACCAGTCGGTATAACTCATAGGGTTTCCGTCACTCCAGTTATAGAAACCCTCTCTATTAGTATCGATTAAACCGATATAAATGCTTTGATGTGGAGTTACTTTCCATTTATGATTAAGCAAATAGTGGACGACTTGCATCTCGTGCTGATCGGTAATACTAACTAAGTGTCCGTCCCTACCCTTCTCAAACTGCGCGCATTTTTCCTCCGACTGATACCTAAACACAAATATAGAAATATTTTAAACCATTTTTTCAAATATAAAATACATTTAATTTAAAAGTTTTAATGCAATGATTAACTCGGTTTGAGAACAGAGAACAGCTACCATTGCAAGGACTCCTTCTCAGTGAACGCGTTATAACAGTAGCCGCGAAAAAATGACCAGTTTTCAGGACAGGCGCCCTCCGGTGCGATCATCTGTTGGGCCAACTTATCGCTTAAATTAAACTTTTGCGAAACGTAAGTAAAACTAAAGCCACGCCCAGAGAGGTTGGAGTCTGTGTTGAACTCAATGAGTAATTTATTCCAATTCGAGAGAATATATTTTGGGGGCTTTTTTGCGTTACAGTACCGGCCTATTAGAGTACCGGTAGCCACGTCGGTGAAGGACACATGGTCAAATATGCAGTCGGTGGACGAGGGGCCGATTGAAGTGTTCGGCACATCGAAGTCCTCCACTGTTAAGTTCACGTAGTATTGTTGCGGAGCAGTGATAAGCCATTGACACCTATGGTTGTTGATGTAGTTTAGCGGATAGTTAATGGACAGAATTCTCCCGCAATTCGTAACACAGTTATGCACTTTTCCGCACATATAGTCACCGATCCCACAGCCCGGACACTGAGAGGTCTTGTATTTGACGAAAAAGCCCTGAAATCTACTGATCGAAAAGCGGAAACAAGTCTTCAAATGCAAACTTATGGCTCCGTTTGATATAAACTTTTTCGGATAGAGTTTTACTTTTGTTGATTGAGATGAGGAGGTCTTAGTACCCAATTCTATCGCTGTCTCCTTCGGGTGGTGGGGAATAATGAACAACGAGTCGTGACATCTGATGGGTTAGAGTTTAAAATTTTCATTAATAAAAAGTGATAAAAAGGTTAACAAAATGTGATTCAATACTTTCCACCACTTCTATCCTTTGTGGCCAAATCAACAATAATAAAGTCGAGCTCCACGTGTTTGGAGCCGGGGTTTATGTGCCACAAACACGACTTGTATTGTGCGTAATAGAAGGGATAGTTCGGCGAAAAGACAGCGCCTGTAGGCTCAGTCAATGTGAACTCACAGGGCTCTGAAAAGTGTATAAATTCATTCTTTATTAACAGTGCTTTTGTGCTCAGATAACTCACTCGACTGATCCCTACATCCAATGATTTCTAATCTAAGACAGGGCGCTATTTTGAATGTTAACACCTTTACCCTAACGTAACGGGTAATGATTGGCTTCAGTAAGTTATACATAACTATTTCGTTTCCATCGATGGTCTGAGACTCGCATTGAACACATTTATAGACCTTTTGTCTCCCAATGGGCTCCTCTTCGTACGTCCACTTTATGGTATCGTTACTGAATAACAGCTGGAATTGTGTAACAAATGAATTCTTGAATGCATTGTCCATCCCTTGCATTGCAATTCCAACTACTGTTACATAACTTTCAAGTTTTGTCTTTGATTTTAAGTCTTTGTGAAGATATAGGTCTTCGCCATAAAGAAGATCAATCTGTTTATCAATAGGTATTCAATAATGTATTCAATATTTTTTAAGGGGTATTGGATATGAGCTGGGGTTTGATTACTCAGTAGGACTAAAATTTATTTGTAACTACCGGTAACTTAACATCTAATGCACAGACTTTTATATAATTAAAAATAGTTTTATATTGTTTTACATTCAAAATGTTTTTTATAGTTATTTATTGCTGTCTTTTAAGTGCTATCTATGCAAATAGTATAACAACTTTTCATGTAATCTGTGTGCGCGAGTTATATGCGTTAAATTACGGTATTAGCCTAAATAACTTACTATAGCAATGAGTATTACCTGAATATATTTGTCGACATCATTAATGGCCGCACACCAGGCCTTTGCATTGTTAAGTCTTGCGTTCACGTGATGGTGAATCAATCCGTGGTCATCGAAAGAGGAGGAACTGATGGCCAGATCCAGTATCTCTTCAGTGGCCATACCTAGAGGTCTGCCACAGGCCTCCTCACCAAACACTTTAACCTCACATAACCTCAAAGAGTCGAACCTATTGTTCATAAAAATGATGACATACTGTCCTTCAATCGGTTGATTGCAATTAAGTGTTATTACTTCCAAATCAGTTGACGTCACGTCAAACGAAGCGCACTCCACAGCACTCAGAAAAGGTTTGTCAACTGCTCTCGAGATACCTGTGTTGTCGTCATAGAAACGACTGAAGCCATAAGTGTCAGGAGTGGTATCGACTAAAACTTGAAACCCTTTGAGTTGATCTGAGATATCGTAATAACAGTAGTGAAGTGTTAATCCCTTCTCAAACAGAGCGATATCGACTCTGGGATGTGGGTCTTGGAATTTAAGCTGATTTGTGCCCCCAATAAATATCAGTTCCAAACTAATGCCATAGAGTTGTATCTCTTCCTCGTAGTGGAAGAAGTGCTCGATTTCTGACATTCCCTCCACTTTCTGACACTCGTCGCCATACTGTAAGAGATAGAAAGGCCTGTCTTTGGGTAACCTAATCGACACGTCAGGATTGCCGTCTTCTCGGCAGCAGAAGTAGATCGTAGTGTTGAGTGGAGTGTAAACGCCTAATGAAAGCGTTAAATGAATTTTGTTTTTAAACAAAGATTTAAACTGAATATCAATTTAAACCTTTTGGAAGCGTTCCCTTCACGTGATTCCGACTCTGGGAGGGCAGAGTTGTGTTGCTCTTATCAAACCAGGTAATAGCTCCCGACGTGAAGCCATCGGGACAGTAGTCGCCCACTTGAAAGATACAGTACTTGCCGGGCATCCAACCCAAATGGGTTACATTCGCGTACTTCTCAATTGGTTTTGCGTTTTGTATACAAAATTGTTGAACAATTCCCCCATCAGTTGAGCCCCCCTTAAGCATAACGCCCTGTGACCAGTACCTGAACTTGTCGTCCTGTACCTGTTCGTGCTTTACGTCATGGAATCTGAGCCCTGTTTTCCATTGATTATCGGTGGCTGACGGACAGCCGGACACAGGCATCGGTAGGCCGTACTGACCGATAGGCCAACTGAGCCTCTCGTCCTTAAAGGCAATATCGGAGCTGTATATCTGTACCCCATATATCCTGTGCCTCTTCTGTAGGTTAACCCTCCACCAGGGCTCGTGTTCATAGTTAGTAGCCGTGCATTTCGATAGCACTTTCCTCTCGAGGTTACCGTCGAGAGCAAGGGATGCCTCGAATCCAGTCTTCGTTGAGCTCTGGTCAGCAGACTTTCCTTCCGCGATGTTATTAATCCACTTTTTGGTAGTATTTGTATTGGGCAGTGCTCTTATTGTCGCTTGAAATCCCCTACTGTTTCCTACCCTTTTCATAGTAGTCTTGAGGTGTAGTACCATCTGATGGCTAATTGAGGCCAAATTCCCGAAATTGAATTTATTTATATTACAATAAGTCCCGCTTTTTATCGTTTCATTCCCTTCAATGTCGAACACTGTGAGTAAGTCTGCGTTACATAAGTGTAGGCCCGGAGTGGAAATAATATCGAAATCATTGAACTCGATTTGAATGATATACCCCTCGAGTGTCGATATTTTCCACGAATGACTGTAATTACTCCCGAACTTATCGTAGATGTAATGAGGGAATGGATACCCAAAAGACGCAATAGTCGCACATTTATCGGGCATTACAGTGCAATGAGTAGTACTACCGTTTTTCCCGAAGCCAACATTACAACCCCCACATTCAGACTTACGAAACTCAGCCACAAATCCTTATATTAAAAGTAATTTAAATCAAATTAAAGTATTTATAAGTAATTGAAAAAACAGATGATAAGTCAAGCGTCAAGTGTTAACTACCTGTACACACAAAATCACTGACAGAAGAGTAGTTAGTATTGTTACAGTCTTTACAAACATTTATAAAAGTTTTTTAGTTTAGAATTTTTATTACATTAAAATGTGTAAAACTTTAGGACAAGACCTAAAAACACATTTAAATACCTTTTTTCTGGATATCCTTATTCTGGTTACAAGTAGTAAGTGTCAGATTAACTATAGTTTCGCGTCCATCCGATATATAATAAGGCGCAGAACTTTTGCCCCGTTTAATACTCCCAATAAGGCTTCCATTTGAGGTTTTGATGTCCACTTCCACCACATACCGACAATTAGGCACTGAATTATAGGCACCAAAATGTATGACTTCATAGTTGGGAAAAACCAATTCAATTATCTGTTCTTTTTTTATCACTATTTTCCAATTGTAGTGATGAAAAGCCGGAGGGTATAAATATGGATAACCGGGAGATTGGATAGTGATTGGAGCTATAAATGAGCCCATATTAACTACTTTATGTCCCTGTGCTCGGCATTCCAGAGGCCCTAAAGTGTATTGTCCGGCTTCGTAAGACTCACCGGTATCACCAAATCTTAACTGTAGAACAGGTAGTCTTTTGCTGTCCAATAGTAGCCCCGAGTCCTCAAGCCATTGAAGTTTTAGGTTTGCGTCACAATTACAGGTAGAGTTGCGTACAGTTGCGTAACAGTATGGAAAACAGCCACAAGTTTTGGAATCAGTTTCAGCCCCACCCCAGTAGTATTGATTCTGCCAACCCCTACCCACCCACCAGTTATCTACATCTCTAAAATACCAGAACCCAAACATAGCTCCCTTGCAGTCCCATCTGATATACTGTTGACACGAATACGAGATATCGATTAGAGTTTCGATTTGACGGATATCTGATATCTTGTACGAGACATTCCTCAGGTAAGAACCGGGAGCTTCGTATCCCTTGACTGCTTCAGTTGTTTCCGAGTCGTGATGAACAATGGTTTTCACAGAATATCTGTCGTTTCCACTCATATCGCACTCCACGTTAAATGGTCTCAAACCCCCCTGTTGTTCGTCAACATCTACCTGATAACTACCTGATATACGAATGTTATGGTATTCCCACAGATCATCACATGTTCGGTAGGGATGAGTTTTGCCTATAATTATTTAAAACAGTTTAGGTTTTGTAGGAGAGGGTAGTTCTTAAGAAAACAGTTCATCAGAGATGTTGGGTTAAAACTAGTGTTGATTCCGTTACGAGTCTTTTAATTCCATTCCCCTCTCATTCAAGAAATGGTATTAATCCTATCTTTAATATTACATTTTCTTATCATTTCCTAATAGTGTTTTGATTCAACAGTTTTGCAATATTTTGTATTTGAAAACAATTAATATTAGAGTTGTATATACTATTGATTACATTCCGTTATTTAAATTCCACTCAAACCCATTTATAATGAACAAGTCGTAAAAGCAAAAAGTGCTCACTAAAAATGAGGTAGTTTTGATGTTTATTATAAGCGGACTTTTTACATTAAAACTTTATAAAGGTTTTAAAGTTTATACAATATGCCGGTAATAGGCATACACTAACTGTTATCTGGTTCATTATAAAAGAGTTTGAGTGTGTTTTTAATGCCGTTCCAGTTGTGTTTAATAAACGGAGCCAACACTAGTTAACACTAATATACAACAAAATTTGACAAAACTAATTGAGTGTAAACACAATTAATATGTTTCACTAAATTATTACAACACTATAAAAGTTTTATTCGTATAAAAAAATTTTCTTTAATACACTGTAATATACAATTAATTTGTAACTTTGTTTACTAACCGTTAGAACATATGGCAAAGCATAGAAAAAGAAACGAATTAAACGAAAACAGTTTACAATTAATAAAATAAATCATTTCAAATGATTTGTATGTTTTTAAAAATAGACAAAAAAATTAATGTCTATATCAACAACCCTTAGAAACGTCTCTAATAAAGTCATTTCTATGATTACTCTAAGAAATACTCATTAAATATAAGTTAACGATAACCTTATCATTAAGAACTTGAGAGTTCAAGGATCACAATATCATAGGTGTTTGTATTAAAAATAATAGTCTATTATTTCACGGCATTTATCTGTTTTGATAACCTTTAAGAACAAATCATTATATAAATACTTTTTTATAATAGTTTTGCTTTCATTTCTTACGTTATTTGACGTAAATTCTTATCAATTAATTGTTTTTAAATTTATTTTCAATTAATTAATAAAAATATAATTCTGTTATCGCCGACACATTGATAAGTTTTATTGGGAATTATCAGAGTAAGGAGCGGGTGGTTCAGTAGTATTGTGCTGCTACTTTGTCATAAAAACTTTGTGTCGAGCGGTTTGATTCAAATTAGTGCCCGAAGTTTTTCCGGCTCTCAATTGAACACATTATACTTAGAAAGATTGAGATTAATGCCTATAATGTAAATGTCTGCACAACTCTGTTTCGAAAGGATAGAGTGAAGAGTTTAGTTTACAATAAAACAATTTATTATATTGATATCACATGTTAGGCAATCAAATAATCCTTACACAGTGTTGCTTTGCCAGACAAGTTGTTTCACCACTGTGTGTATGACAACTTTAACTCTTGCTCTATAAAGTTAATGTCAATTATTTCATATCAATAAAACTTTGATAAAATAAACAATAAAAATGTATAAATATTTTGTTATATTTATTTTATTTATAATTATTATGTTTATAATTATTTGCTAACAAAATGTTGATTTTATGTATTGATTTGTAGTTTTGATTAACGAAAATATTTATTAATAAACATAAAATAATTTTGTAGACATTAGACATCTAAGACAATAACGCCAATTGCCATAAAATAATAATTAAAAAAGTTCATACCTGTACAAATAAATCATGTCTTTTATTATTCTCATAATTTATTTTATTTAATATTTTTTGTGTTAAGATAAATATCAATACTTTAATTACAGTATTAAAACAAACTTTACTTTGTTTTAAATTTTGTATAAATTTTCAAATTGTATTAATAAAAGTCATTAAGTTTTATTATTGTCTACTTTTGTAGAAATATATGAATAAATATCAATCAATTAATTATATTTAAACCATTTCTTAATCTTCAAATTTCTTGGAATTCTAATCGCATCAGAAATGTCCACATTTTCAAATAATTTGATCGTAAATAACATATTTGTATTCATTTCGCATAAATCCCTACAGTTTTTCAACAAATTCCTGCAAAAAGTATTGTATTCTTCTCTATTGAGTAATTTGAACACTTGTATTTCACGCAAATACCGGTAATTATTTAAATATCTGAAAAATGTTGGTTTAATGTGATTGAGATTCAGAAATAGTTTACTGATCGGCAATTTGGACACCAAATAATATAATTGTTCGTCACATGTCTTACATGAAGGCAAAGGATGGATAAACTCTGGAAATTCACACTCAAATGCAGTCCGAATAAGAGATAGGAATTTAATTTGAGGAAAAAGTTGGAGAAAAATCTCAAAAGTTTTTGCTTTAAGGCCACAACCATTGATAAGAAGTGACTGTACTTTTGCGAATTTTGAAGTCTTTTCTATGTCTTCATAGCTGATTGACTGCCGGAGTTCTGTTACCAATAAGTGCTCTAAATTTGTTTGTTTATTGGCTAATCTGATTAATGATCTCCAGTTTAAAAGTTTAGCTGAAAATCCAAATGTAATTAAATTATAATTTTCAATAATCAGATCTAATACCCCATCAGAAATCTCAATGTACTGAATATCCAAACATGTAATGTGTTTTGTTTTGTCTACAAATAAAGTCACAATATTTTCATCGTTTAAAGTCATTTCTTCAGCTACCGGTAAATGTAAGGATGAAGTGGTTTGGGGTAAACATTGTATAAGTTTTAAAAAGTTGTCACTTTTGTCGATTCCAATCGTTAATACCTTTAGCTGTCTTAACTGTCCGATAATTTCTATCACTGCCTCACAATTATTATATATCAGAGAATAAATGCATTTAATTGTATTCGATAACAATTCTCCGATTTCTTTGAAGATATTGTTCTCATCTCTTAAATCATTTGTTGCAAAGTATCCAAAAATAACTGATTCCACGGATTTGAATGACTTGAATATAAATTTCAATGTAATTGCGTTACAATTGCTATTCAATGTCAAGTGTCTAATTACTGACATTTTCTGTGATAGTATTGAAACAATGTCTTCACTACATTTTATACCATACATTT
>JAQGCF010000056.1:0-16737 GCA_034699405.1 Hermanniella punctulata | reverse complement strand
CCTAGCCTTAGCCGAAGACGAGTCGTCTGATTTAGTTTGACTGCTCTTTACGTAGACTAAGACATAGTCCACCCGTCGCTTCCCGTCGTCAAAGTAATGATTGCCTCTAACTTTATAACCTCTTATTTTCTCCATCTGAATGCTCTCATTTGGATTGAGTAGGTTTTTATCGCTAAGACTACCGATATTTCCATTTGATATATTAGTGGACACAATACGCGACACATCTTCAATGTCTTCTATATGTGTTGTGGCTGAATGTGTGTCCTCTGTCTTAGATTTACCGCTATTGAAATGTAAAGGCTCGGATAGAGAGGTTGTGTCGCCGTTTATCACTTTGTCCACTAGTGATGAGTAGGAAAGATATAATCCACTTATTAGTCGTATTAAATAATTAAGATGTTATAAAAATAGTTCAAAATTAATATTTAGTTATTATTAATTAAAAAACTTTTTCCCATTAATTCTATTCAATACCTGGTAATAGCATTGAAGATAATTAAAAGCACTGGTAATTAAATTCAGTTTAATTACTTATAGATAAAAATTTCAATCGCTTATAATGAATGAATTACATATAAAAAATTATTTTGCTTTTAGAATCTCATGTACTGTACTTTAATACGTAGGTAACCCCACTATAAAAGGTAATATAATTTGTACAGATTTTTTGTGTTAACTTTTTCTGTGAACGAATAGTAAAAATAATAACAAAATATTGCTCTTTATATTGTGTTAACGACTATTTGAGTCAATTAATTCTTTTTCTTAATATATTTAGATTTCATTTTAGCTTAAAATACTAAACGTAATAAAAATCGATTTTTGTTTAATAATGATGTTATTATACTTTTATTATAGTTTAGTACTCAATCATTTTAATACCCAATTACAGGGTAGGAAATCAGTATAAAAAGTAAGGGAGGAATATTAAATCAATTACATAAAACTACTAAAAAATTAATAAACAACTAATTAATTATGGCGTAAATTATTTTCAAACTTTGTTAAATATAATTTAAAATTTTAATCAATAAAAAATTTAATATTCTCCATAACATCTAAAACTAATCTCTGCATTACGTGGTGAAAGTGAGAAGAGAATACTTAAAGTGAGTACATATAGTATTAAAATTAAATGAATATTTATGAAAGATAATGATATCAGAAAAATCTTTTCTATTATAAAATTATTAAACCAAAAATTGAATTATAATGAATTGCATTAGTGTTACGAAATATAATAGATTATATAACGATTATTCTTATTAAGAATACTTTTATATGTAATTTATGAAGAAATTCAATCAATATATTTATAAAAAGTAAATTTCAAACTCTTTTATTATGAATATCAATAATGCTTTATTCAGTTCATATCACTGTAAAGGGGTTGCAAAATGAGTTAATTAATTGCATCTATAGTTCAATTGCAGTCATTCATTGTGTCTTATGCCAAACTCCTGCGTGTGTTAATGTGTAAATTAATTCAAGTTTAAAAACAAATGCAAAAATGTTTAAAGTTTTCAAAAAGATTTTAAAAACATAAAACCAATAGTCATTGTATGCTCACCCTGTACTCTACACATTTATACCTACAGGTACTCTAATATTTAAAAATTATACTTTTTATAAAAGAGAAAATTATTTAGTATTAAATTAGATTAGAAGTAGAGATTCAGAGAAGATTTACAGGAATTAGTGTAGTTTAGGTTTGAATTGAATTTAGTTTTATTAGAATTGAGGAAAAGAACTATAAAAGAGTTATTATGTTATAAAAAAAGTAATTTAAAGTAATTAATGATTATTATTATTGTGTTATATTGTTTGGCAAATAGAGTTTAGGTTAAATTAGTTTAATATAAATTAATAAAATTTATTAAATAACTATATTTAAAGTTAAATAAATAAATTACAGTAGTTTTATAAAATTGTGTTAAGTTTCTGATCATTTTTAATATAAGAGAAGGACGAGTAACAAGGAGTGGACCCAAACTGTAAACTATTAAATATTATATAAAATATTACATTTATTTTATTTTTTATGTCATGCGGTAGTCTTTAGGGATCAGTTACCTAGCGCACGTCATAACTTCTTGTTTATAACGAAAATTAAGTTTAAACAATTAGTGTACACATTGGCAATAATTTTCTTCACTATTCTTAAATAGAATTTTTCCAAATGAATAATTTATTTGTTCCTTTGCTAATGTTTACTACTTGAAAAGGGTAGTAATTTTCGCGACAATAGAGATTATTTTAATTTTATTTTGCTTTTTTGTTAATCAAATGACTTATTCTACAAAAACATATTAATAGTATTGGATTAAAAGATTAATGAAATACTTTTTAAGATTTTAAAGCATTTGCTTTCAATTTCTAAACAACTTTAAGACATTTGCCAATTAAGAGTAACTATAATTAGGCTCAAGTGATGCATATAATTAAGTTATGCTCAAATATTGATTTTTTTATATATTTAAAAATTATATTTATAAATATGAAGTAACAGTGAATTATTTAGTAAAACTTGAATTATCGATGTGTTGAATACAATTCTGTTTGATAAACACTATATACATGTCATACGTTATATTTAGTCATAAGACTGACATTAATTAAGTTATTATAAATATAGAGAGAATGAAACATATATTGAATGCCATTATATAAAATTTTATTAAACTGAGACCCGTATTAGTGATACCAATTCATTAAATGCCAATTTTAAAAATGGGTCACTATTTCCTACTGACAATTACTCTTACTTTGACATTACATGTGTCAATTTATTTAATAAGGGTTTAAATATTGATTAATTAAATATTTAATTAATTTCTTTATTATTAAAACGATAATTAATGTAATCAAACGCTTTATTATTCAAACTGTATATAAGTATAGTTAATAAAATTTGTCGATATTTTTACAATAATTCCTAACGATTGAGGATTTGAGTTCATTGAATTCATCAGAAATCAGACACATTTAATGTATATTTTTGGATTAGAGGATTAGAATAGATATTATTGGTATTAAAATTAATTGAGTTTAAAATAATTAGAATTTGATGGAATCGTTAGATTTTACTTTCCCTACCTTACGAACTGCTAGATTCAACTTTAAGGCAGAAATACTTAATTACAATAAACTATTTTGTAAATTGAAAATTAATAATAAAGTGTTTGAAACCATTTTTGAATGAAAAGCTATTTTTAAAGTAAATTGTGTTTCAATACATTTGTTGTGTTTAATAATTTACAAAATATTTTATTATATAATTCATTTTATGATTCTCTTTATACCAATAGTAAAATAATACCAATATTTCTATACGTAGGGAATTCCTAATCCAAATGTTTGTACTATATATTTGTTACTTAATTTGAATTTGAGGAAAAATATTTTTAAAATGTTTTGTTTGTTTTAATAATCGATTTTATTAATAGCAGAAAATTTTTAAAATGAGTTTTTGAGCCATAAATTACTTTTTATGATATTTTAAGCGCTTAAGATTTATTAGCAATTTTGATAAAATATTATTCCTTTTATTTTTTAAATTATTTATTTTAATATTCTTATAAAATGCATAAATTAAATATATATTAATAATAATTTATTATTTCTATTGCACACATATCGGGAAAAAGATAATGATTATTATTCTATAGTATATAGAATCTATACATCTAGTATATGGTAGTAAAAGTGACTTAAGTTTGTGATTATTTTATAGCCTTGAGTTAATATTATCTAAGTTTAGATTATATGATAATTTGATTTATTATATAAGCAAAAAAACTACATTAAATCAAATGATAACTCTATAATGATTTACCAAATCATCAAATTATGACAATGAAAATACTATCCAAAACTTATTTCGCAATTCTTTAATTTATTAAAGTTAACTCTGCTGTACTTTACGCCAATTTTTAAAAAAATAAAATCATAATTAATCATAAGTTTCATAAATTCAAGAATAAATAATAAAATATTCTTTCATTAGAATCTAAATTATAATTTCAAATAATGTCATTCAAAATAATGAGTTTAATGAAAAATTTTAAGATAGTTAAGATAGTATAGAATTCTCACCAAAATTCTTATCGTATTTGTCGTCATCAGAACTGAACTCCTTTATCACAATTTGTGTCTCACTATAAGAATTTCTTTTGCTATTAGTCTCATAATTCAGATCCGGTGCACTTCGCAAACAATTTTGATTATTAAGCCGCGTAATAGTCGGGTCATCCACGAACACTGGATTGACCACTGACATATGGTCTCTGCCCTTTGGTAGCGCAGATGATATACTAAATCGCTTCATCACAAGTTAGAAATTTGTTTTATTAGACATCAATTCATTAAATATTAAAATAGTTTACAAAATATCTCATTATTGCGATATTTTGTTAGCATTTTATTTCGATAAAAAAATTTTATATTCACATAAAATATAGATTTTATTATCATTTTTAAGAATATGTCTCATAATATAATTAAATAATTTTTCCATATATTAGAACAAAACTCAAGCGATCGATAGATAGCATAAAATATAAAAACATTATTTAAATATAAATTTCTTTTCAATTCGTTGTACTTTTTATATAATAATAAGTGAATCAAAGATTTTTGAAAATCTAAATTAGTTTTTCATTAATTACTGGCACTTCATTATAGGCTGGACTTATGTAGTATTTTATACTGAGATTACAGTTAGAAATTAGAAGTTTATGAAACTATTGATAAACTGAATGTTAGTTCAAAATAATTTTTGGAAAGAGTCTAATAATGCAATAATTTCTTATAAATATATTCTTCGCATCTGTTTCTGGTCTCATCACTGAAGACATAGAGAGGTTGCGCTCTTCACGCGCCAACAATACGCAGAAGTGTTTACTGTACTCAATGAAAACTTATTCTCTATCTCTTAAATAATATTCTTAAAAGAATAGCGTATTTGTTGAACATTTAAATATAATTCTGTTTAAAAATCTTTACTAAAAAGTTGAGTGATTAACAACAGTAGTATAAATAGATCTTAAGATAGATTAACCTTAAGTCATATTATCTATTGATCTCTCAATATTAGGGACATAGAGGGGAAGAATATATTTTGTAGAGTATAAAACATTGGATCCAATTAATAAAATTTTTGTAAAATCTTTAAATATATATAAATGTATTCTTTTTAACCATTCTATTGAACATTAACTTTATTAAGTACTGTATAATCTCTACCCATTATAGAGGCACTGAAGTATTATGCAATGGCTCGCGTCCAACAGTTTACACAATACTCTAACAGTATTTGTCAATATTTATCTAAAAGTTTGTTAATTTAAACATTCATTCCTATTAACATAAGAACAGTTCGTTTAGTTTTGCAAACATCCAAATACTTAAAGTGTTATTGTATTACCACTACATGTATATGATATTGATTCTGAAAAGTAGTGATACCACATCCTGACAATGTTAACCAATCTCGATCACTACCGATAAATACGACTATAAGTTATTAAAGACCAGCTGTTGTAAAGTCTCTTCATTTAAATACTGTCAATACATAATATATATATTTAAAGAATTTTTTTTCTTATTCTCGAATTTTTTGTCATTTTAGTACTTTTCTGAAACTCCTATCCCCTGTCCTCAAACATATCTAGTATAATATTTCTACTACCTCTACTATTAATCAATATCTACCACTGTATTCCTCTACAATGTCTTTAAGTAATCATCAAATACTGTCAAAAAACGCTTTAATAGAAACTTTGATTTTTCTAATTAATTAGTTAAGTGACGTATTGGAGGCCTTGGAGTACACGTAATAAACAAAAAACATACGACAAAACAAAATAATTTATTGATTTTTATTTTATTTAATAAATTGAAACTCTATTTATTAAGTGTTACACAAAAAAGGGGGCGAAAAAAGGGTCACAAAAATTAACGAACAATTTATTCATTAAACTAAATGTCATTCAATTGTATTGCTATTCATCTAAAGATCTAATTATCTAAAAAACAAACTGAAAACCTGTTCAACAACTTTGAGAAAAACGATTTGCGTTTTTAAATATGAAAAATCACAAACTGAGCATTGAATACAAACATACGGTAAGTAATTACCCCTTACGTAATGTTCACCACATTCTCTAAATGTGTTATTAAGTTATTTAAAACTGTCGTTACTTTTATTTAATAAATACCGGTAACCAAACTAACTGTGGTGGAGGTCTGTTAGTCTCTACTGTACTGTACTTTAAAACCTATTATACATTGTTTTCAAATGAATTAATTATTGTTTTTTTTATGTAAAAACTTATACCAAATTAAAACTTATTTTTTTAAACAACTTTTACAACAAAATTATAATTAAGTCTTAAATTAGGCATAAATTTATGGATTTTTTGTTTATAATTTATATAATATTTTATTACAAATATAGGAATGTTTTTCACTGAACTAATGGTTTAGATTTGGTTTTACTTTTATTTAAATATTTTTTATACCTTTATTTCAATCGAGAGTTAATAATACTTTAAATAATATGAAATAAAAACAAAATAATTATTACTTTTTAAAAATCCGAACAAATATATTATGGATTAAATAATTATAAATTTTATGGCATTTTGTGCTATATTTGTGTGTAGTTTATTGGGTAGTACTGGTGTTCAAAACAAAAACAAATAAAAACGTTGTGAACAACTGAAAGGCACTAAAAATTCTTTTATTGGAGACTAACTGTTCAATAGTTTAATGTTATTTACGAGTAGAGGGCGAACGCCGTACCCTAACTGTCGATTCACTCAATGGATGGGTTGAGAAACTTGTGGTCGGAGTAGTAGTGACTGGAGTGCGCGTCGAGTTCGTCGTGTGATTGGTTCGCATCCGGTTCTCGACTGCGTTTTGCATTAATTTGAAAGACATTTCCATAACCTATAAAAACGCCGGCAATTAATGACAACAAAAACAAAGTGTTTGTTGTTTTTGAAAAACGACAAAAAAATTAATTAAATAATTACTCACAAAAAGCCATATCTTTTCCGCCGACTGATCGATGATCTGAATCAAATCGGGATAATTACCGCTATATCTGCTGAACAAATACACTATAAGTAGCCCTAAGTCTACGGTTCCGATAAGAAAGAAGAGGTTAGCGATAGGGGTTAAGCCAACCATATCGAACACACGGGAAGATATAAAACATATGACACACGCGACCAGTAATACCATCGGAGTTCCAAATATACTATAAATAAACACAAGTTTTCATTGAAATTAAAAACAACACAAAAAGTGATAAAAAAAAGTGTAACACAAATAGCACAGAGAAGCGCATCAATGCATACCTAAACATATTTTTGCTGTTATTCTGTGCCTCATAGTGTTCGAACGCCTGATCCAATTCCATAACCAGTCTCTCCTTATACGACTCACTGAACTCTTTTCCCCCCATTTTTGGTATTTTATCGAAGCCAACGATCGCTTCCTGTCTTAACTCCTGGTGTTTCGACTCCAGTGACTTTGGATTCATGTATGGTTTGTCACCGCCACAAACGTCTTCCATTGCTGTCACATAAGTGTCTTTAACGGAGGCCACAGCCGTCAAGTTGTTGGCCTCAGCGGTCGCCTCCAACATAGACTTGGGTTCGGGCATTGTCTCACCTGTTCATCGAAAACACCATTAATTCACATAAAATTATGAACAAATGTAACACAAAATACCCGCAAAGACATTGATATAGACTTTGAAGTACTCCAAAAGCTGTCTTCCGGTCACTTCTCGGCCGGCAATCTCTTTGACGACCACATTCGTCGGGTCTAACATTAGTGGCACAAAAGTGGTTAAGTGTTCGACAAACTCGCTGTCGATGTCGGCTACTCTTCCGTCGAAGTTGGGATTAGTGGCCACTTTGCCGCCGGGATGTGGCATAAGAAAGCAGTTGATATCACTGAAACAGGACCTAATATGACGGCGAACTCTCTGCAGTTGTGCCGCCTGTCTCTCTTTGATGGCCAGTCTATTCTCCAGAAACCTTTGGCCACCGTTGAGGCCGTAGGGGTATTCGTAAGGACACGACCAGTCCCTTATCAGAAACACTAGCTTTTGAAACGGCTTCTCATCCGTGGCTTCCAGTGCTAGCCTTCCGTATTCGGTGAAGATCTCGAGTACGTGGAGATTGTCTTCCTGTAAGTTATGCATCAAATTGAAGACTAAAACAAAAAACAAAACAAAATTAAACAAAAAATAAATAAATAGAGAAAAAAATTCCTTAAAATAAAAGTTTTGTCACAAAATCAATGCAAACCTTGTATTGAAGAGGTCATAGTCGATAGGGCGAACACAGTGGCGGAATCCCTGACCGTGTACTCACTGTCGAAGGCTCCCTGTGTGTCCATCAATAAGATGGCGATCTCTTTGCCGTCGTCTCGCTTGAAGAGGAACGGCTCCGACCACATCAGTATACCTGTAGTGTCCCTTTCGCTGCCCCCACGCCATGAGAAGCCCTTCAGTGGCCGATTCTCATCGCCGATCCAGTCTTTAGTTGAGCCACACTTTGATTGGAGATAACGCAAAAAGAAGTTCAACATAAATGACTTGCCTTTCATTGCAATACAAATACAAAAAAACAAATTACAAAAACGTATTCAATTAAACGCCATTTTTGGAACCCTTTTGTCGAAACTTTATTTTTAAGTCTTTTTCTTTTTAATGACAAAAGAGTCGCAAAAATTATTTTATTTTTTATATACAAAACCTTTTCGAAAATCTCCGGCAATACTGACGACGACCACCGGTTTGTCGCGGATCGAGTCCCGCAAAAGAATGGCCGAAAGTGCGTCCAATTCCAGCACAAAACGTCTGTCTTCGGACACTTTCACTATCTGTATGGGAGATCCGACCACTGGTAGGGACTCTTCAGGCAGACCCGAATCGCATTCGTTTATGAACTCGTAGTCGCCGTTCGAGCCATTGGTCGACCCGTTGTTCGACGACTCCGACGATAAACATGTGTCTGAAGTGGTGTCCGCTTCCATCACAATACTGTTTACTATGTTTTGTCGTTGCGTATTGAGCTAAGGGAAGACGCCATTCAAGTCATGTACAGTTCATTACATATCTAACCCTTTTTTATGTGACGTTATTTGTCTTTTGTTTGTTTTTTGTTTTAATGTTTTATTTATTTGTTTTTTTTGTTTATTGTTTTAATAATTTGGTAATTGTTTTGATTATTTGCTTATTTGAATTTAAAGCCTATTTTAAAGTTTTTAGTTTTTAAATTATATACTTTTTATTTTTATTTATTTTATTTATTTGTTAACGTTATTTATGTTTAGAAAACTAAGTTTTCGGTTGATATTAAAATAGTGTTAATAATAATTTTAACAAAATAATTAAAAGTTAATTTTTTAATGATTTATTTTAAGTAAGTTTTGTATTTGATCACAAATAAATATTGACTTCTTAATAATTTTTCAGTAAATGATCAACTTAAAATTACATACAAATAATTGTAAAATGTTTCAATAAAATATTCTTACTTCTATTTGTAAAAGCAATTAATTTTTAAATTATTAACATAATAGTATTCAAAAATTGGTATTTTATTTATTAAAATGCAAGCTTGAAGCATCATAAATTGCGTAGTTTTAAACTCTAGATTATGAAGTATGCTAGGTTATAAACAACTCCAATTTAATTTAATTTCTACTTTTGTTTAGGTTATATCAGGGATGCGAACCCAACGACTTTTCTAGGGAGGGAGGTATAGGGTCATGTGTTTTATTGCAGTTTTATGAGACAATTTTCGTCTCCAAAACCAATTGTTTTTTCCCGCCAAAAAAATACCCCCCCTGAGGGGAGGGTATGCGCATCCTGGGTTATATTAATTATTAAAGTTTTGTAAAAAGCTAAAAGTTTTAATTAAATAATTTCCAGGATTTAAAAAACATATTGCTACATTATTTGATATTACATAATGCATCTCTTCTCTAATGTACTGTAATATATAGTACCGGTAGTATATGTGAGGAAATTTTTTTTAATCCAACCATTTATTGACTAATATTTGTATATAAACCGAATACTATATTCAAAAATGCAAGTAATAAAAAATAAACAATTCATTTAACTCACATTAGATTTGTACTACATTGTACTCTAAAATATCAACTAATCAAAATCCCAGGAGATATATGACGTAATACTACTTTAGATAAGTTTTGGATATCAATATGATATGATAAAAACTGTTCCGTTCCCTATACACCACATTTATATCTCCAAACACAAAAAAGTTCACAATTTTGCAGTTAATATATTAAATATTTTTGATTTTTATTGAATAAGACTAAAAACAATTTTTATTTTAAACATTATATAAATTTTTTACATTCATTCAAATTAAAAATACTCTAAATATCAACACAATTATCACAAATTGGGTAATAAAGGCCATATAGAGGTAGCACTATTAGTTGCGGACGACTGAGGGATTGCGAATTGGCTGAGAATTGGGATTGGGCTGCAAATTGCGGTTTGTTTGGTTACCACGACTCTGACGGGAATTCCATTTCTGTTGAAAATTTCGGTTCGATTGGAAATTGCGGTTCAGTTGAAAATCTCGGTTCGGATGGAAATTAGGGTTCGTTTGGTTATTGCGATTCTGTTGGCTATTATGCTTCGACTGGTGGTATCGGTGGGTATTACGCCTAACGTTGTTATTATAGCTGAAATCCCTCCAATCCATGGGATACTAAACAAAAAACAAAAAATCCATTGAATTTAAAATAGAATTCTTCGGAGTTTCACAGAATTTCATTTACCCTTCGGTTATAATTATGCGAATAATACCATAAGTTAGGATTGTATCCCAGATTAATGAACTGATGGGTCATCGCTGCCCTCTTATCAATGGCACTATCGGTCACTCTTATAATTCGGCCCAAAATACTCTGTGTGTGATCGACAGTAGAGCTGAGAGGACCCACAGCTCTGAACAATATATCGAATGCATACTCGAAGGCGTCCTTAACTTTATTGACTGCATAAGAGTTTTTGCTCACATTATTGGTGGGGTTTAGCGGGTCTTCTATGCAGAGTAGTGCCGGCGCGTGAAGAGACTGTTTCATATTCTTGAATAGCTCCTCCTTTGGCAAAAACCTACCGCCGTCTTTGATTCTTATGCCTACCTTCTCATAGTTTAGAGTCTTTCCGTAAAACTCTAAGAACCGCATCAGTAGTTTTCCAAGATTTGCTTTTTGGGGCTCTTCGTGAGTGTCGGCATTCGTTTGGAAGAAACTGATTACCATTAGGATCACCGAATAGGAACTAATGCCTCCTCTGAACACTTCATTGAGATCTCTTTGTAAAAGAAATTGTTTTATAATATAAACTATTTTTTTCAAATTTGGAAACTCTTCGATAAACGCCTATTGAGTGAAGAATTGGATTATTTTAGACATTATTTAAAGTTATAAATAAATATAATTTCAATACATTTATTAATTTAACACTTTTGAAAACTTCGGGCAAATTGACGCTAATATTGATTGTGAGACCCGTTAGGGTATCAATCATTTTGATGATAGGTATCGAAGCCCTGTCCAGTACTTGAATATCAGACGGTTGACAAAAACCATTACTTAATAAATGGTTCTGTAATTCAATTAATGGCATATAATTAAAACGGCCCATAACTACGATATCGATATCACTGGTAGGCAAATAGGTTCCAGTTTTATAGCTACCAAAACACTCGACCTGTTTATTAAAAAAAAGAAGAGATTTTTGAGTAAAAAGTCAATATTTTAATATTGAAACACATTTACCACCGATTTGGGCCAAATTGTTTCAATAATTTTAGTGATTCTCATCAGTACTTCAGATCTCATTCTCTCTTCCGTTGCCGTTGGCTTCATATAAGTGAAGAACTCCTCGATTTCCTGATGCAAGCCATCTATTCCACGCTCGTGGAAGTTGCGTAACGAACGCCATGGAGTGCCGTTATATTTCTGAACCAATTCAGGGGTATTCGTGAGATTATAGGTTGAGTTGGGATTGTATTTCAATGTATATGACTTGTAATTATTAGTCACACATTTGTAGCAATTGTTATCTTGAGTTTTCTCATTGTATTCACTCCATATCCTTTTCCACATATCAATTGCTGGTCCGTCGTGTTCTGGTTGGAACCACCCTATGCTCGGATCCATCATTCTTATCATATATGAGTTAAAAATGAAGTTATATTATATGAAAAATTTCTAAAATAATATAAAATAAAGAACAATAGATCTAAACTACAACTGGAACTACACCTATAAGAGTCTGATATGATTCAGATTGCTTTTAACTTATTGGTAGGTAAGTGAGTGGGGAAAGAGATTAGTCTTTTAAATTTTGATTTTTATCTTTATTTTACTTAAAAGTTGACGAAATGTGAATTATGTGTCAATTAATGGTTGTGTTTAAGATAACTGATTGTGTGTTACTGTACTTTACAATACAGTTATTAATTTTTAATATGAGTTGAATTTATGTATTGCTTTTGTTTCGATTTTATGGAAAATTTATAAGAAAAGTGATTCATTTACTGACCACTAATATTAATATATTTTTGCAGATTATTGTTAATGCAATACAAGAATTGATTCACTGAAGTGATGTAAACTTTATTTTGAAACGAATATAGGAATGATGTACAGTGCAACCTATTGCATAGTTTATTTTAAATAATTATTTTAAGTGTTCAAAATGTTTACTTTAATTAATAACTTTTATTATTTTAAACTTGATTTAAATTGAATATCAGAATGTATATTAGAGATAAAGTCACGAGTTATCGCTAAGTGCTTCAATGATTCACTTAAACTTTTATTATTCACTTTTATCTATTTATTTCACAATAAAATTGAATGAATAAAAAGGTCTAATTCTTAGTATATTTATATTATAATCAGAGACGAGAATTATCGGGAATTCCCGATTCTATATGGTTCATCTTACAAGTAACCCGTCCGAGTTGTCATACGGCTATTTTAAAATTTATATTTCACTAAAAATGAATAAAATTTTTGAAAACATTTTTGCCCAATTTTGTTCTAGAATCTAGATTATAGATTTCTCAACCATTGTATTATTTATTCTTTATTTACATTAATAGTATTAATCAAATAAATCTAAATTTTGATTAAATAATTTTAAAAATAAAATTAATGTTAAAAAATTGTAAAATTAATTTATGATGAAGTAGTTAACTCTAATCTGGTGAAAAGTCCAATTACAATACAGGAATTTGAGTTACAAAAAATATAGGAAATTAATTATATTTAAAAATTATTAAATTATTCAAAAATATTTTTAACTACAATTCTCCCGCTCCTTTTTCACTCAATATTCTTAAGGAATTTATATCATTTATCCATATTGTAAACACTCATTTTGCTTTTAACCGTTTTTATATAAATTATCATTTTTGTAATGATAATAATGAATAAAATTTTACAAAAATTTAGCAAAAAAATATAATTTAAACATTTATTAATTTTTAATGTGCTTTCATTTGAAATATAAATTTTAAAATCGCCATTTGAGAACTCGTGCGGGTTTCTTGTTAGATTTATTTGGTTAATATTATTAATGTAAATACAGAATACACAATTACTCATAGTTCAGAAGTCAATACGAATTGCTACCAACAGTTCCAATAATGTGAGTCTACGTTTTTTGGCATGAGTTGCCGTGAATTTTACAGATCACGGTTGGCAAATGGGCAGCAGGACTGATTTAAACATCATATTCTAGCGAAAGATAAATATATTACTATATACAATCAGAGAGGAGAGCCCCGGTGCTCTCCGGTTATACAGCATATAGGCTAACAGTTCCTGATGTCAGAGCGGTGCTACATGATGTGGAAGGCCGGAAAGGCAACCATTCAATATAATGTCTTATTTATAATTTTACCAAAAAATCTCGTGAACACACCGCCAAACCGAACTTAAAATTAACCTTACCTTTTTTGTAGGCCACAAAATAATTTTCAGATTTTTTGTGCTTAGGCGCGGGGTTTAAATAAATTTTTGAAAATCTGAATTTTTGGCTAATTTGCTTTTAACTTAGAATTTCGATTCTTAATAACTCGAAAACCATAACAGATAGAAATATGGTTCCAATTGTAATAATGTGTCCTTTTATGACCTCTTTCTAATGAAATTAGTCAAAGTCGAAAATTCGAGAATCATAAATCCCCTTTGTTAATTGATGTTACTTCTCGAATATTCCCGCTTTTTTGTTTTAATTCCCAATTTTAGAAGTTTTTATTCCCGAAAATTCTCGTCTCTGGTCAAAACTTGATATGAATCGGTTGGTGTTAAACAGGTAATAGGAGAGCTGTTAGGGTAGGGTAAGGTACTGTACAATTAACCCAATTTGAGATAACGAGAACCGATAAAAAGTCAAATCTCTCTTTATTTTTAAAATTAAAAATATTTAAACTAAGTATACATTAATTAAAGATATTTTAAAACAAATTTTGTTAAAAATTTTTTAAATGAATGAATTCTTATGAAACATAACGAATAAAATGAATACGAAAAATGATGTCAAGACATAAAAATGATTTAACGCTTCTTTTTCTTTGTCTTCTTTTGATCCAATTCCTCAAAACTTCTGCCACAAGTAATGGACGCGAATTCGAAGTCAGTGATAGGCCGGACATCAGAAATCTTGGGTAGAATACAATTTTCTTCTACTACTGCATACGTAGTATCCATAACTTCACTATATTTTGGACTATCGAGCATTGGGGGTCTTTTTGATTTTGTGTAAACCATACCGACGTCCAAACACTTGCTATACCTACAATACCGGCATTTCGCGCGATTCGATGTATTTATAACGCATTCTCTCGTATTATAAATACAATCATTTACTGCCCTTTCGTTTGAAGCAACTCTGAGGAAGAAAATATAACACCCTCTGCAGGTACGGGCGCCTTTGTTGTACTCCGTGGCTAAGTCACCACAAACTGCACATTCCTGTGTTTTGGTTTCCTTTTCCTGCTTTGATTGGCTTTCGGTAGTTATTGGTGTCAAATGACTGTTGGGTTGAGTTTCGATACGCACTTTATATACATAAATATCATCAAAAAGTTTATTAAAATTATTGACTAAAAAAAGTTTAAGATTTATATTAAATTTAATAGATTTTAAGCGAAAAGTTTGAGATATATTAATAAAAATTATATAATTTGTGTTAATATTCAATAATTTTAAGCAAAAAAATTATTTAATATTACTTCAAAAGCGTTTCATTACTTTTAAAGTTTAAATTTTAAATCAGTTTTTTGTGAAGTTTTATATGAAATAATTTTTTTTCATAAAATTATTAAACATTGAAAACTTAAGAACTAATTACTGGAAGTGCTGTCATCGTTGAGGTCCACTTGACAAACACTGCCATCAGTTATACCGGTCATTATCTCTTGTGCTTTCATTACTTTTCCACACTTTTTGAGCCTACAGTGTCGGCAACCGTTGCGTGTCTTTTGACTTATAAGACAATTACCATCAAAAGCACAGTCGAAGTAACGGAAGTAGTTTTTCGCGAAGAACTGTCTGCAAGCGATACAACTCTTTCCTCCACTGAAGACTTGTGTACCGATATCTCCACAGATATCACACAAACTATTATCGACATTAATATCTTTATTAGTAATTATCTTATCATTACTACCCATCAAAACATTGATATTATCCAAACTTTTGTCCACTTGTTTGCCAAAGGAGTGACCACTATCTGAACACTTACTTCGACCGCAAACTTCTGTTTCGATCAGTTCTTTGATTACAGACTTTGAGCCATTGATTCGTTGAGTACTTGTGTCCAAAACATTGTTATCCGAATTGATGTCCAATTTGTTGTACTCTTCACTCAAACCAATCAATGCCTTTCTTAGGACCGACTTCTGACCCATTGATAAGTTGGGTAACGCATCCAAATCGAGGGTCAAATCTAACGCCAATAGAGACTCAATAGAGTCGTAATCGTTTCTAACCAACAAATCAATGGTCTCTGACTTAATACCAGAAAAATTAGATAAATATTTATAACAAAAACTTTCTTCGATTGACATAATGTTTGACTTTTATTATGTGATTAAAAAACTATTAAAAATGACTCTATTTTTGAGTTATTTTCAATGTTTTTCTTATGTTTGGCGCTATTTGGCTGACGTTTAACAAAGAAAATGCAAAACAACATGTGTTTCACATTTGAGTTATACAGTTAGTATGTGACCTTTGATATGTAGTAGTAAAAGTTAAGGGTTATTGAGCCCCTGCAACAAAACTTCTTCGTAAATACTTAGATCTGTTTGTTTTAATGGTTGCAATAATTGTTAGTAGACTTAGAGTACAGTCTTTAATGATATTCAATGTGTTAACAAATTATCGATTAATGTGAGATCAAAATTCAATAATTTTAAATATTATTATAATATAATATTATTTTTTCCATAAAATAACCTAAACTTTATCCAAAAGGTTAAAGCCTTTGATTTCTGGTTCATTGAATCCCTGTTTACACAGTAGAGATAACGTCTTAATCCCTTTAGCCCTTTTATACTGCTGTACAATACTTGACAGTAAAACAACATACAATCTTTTGCTAAATAGGGTAAAAACTCAATAATTTGTTATAACTTCATTTTGACA